>QTSX02000998.1:0-85287 GCA_014839935.2 Entomophthora muscae | reverse complement strand
AAATATCCAGTCACTTGAAGCCAAACTAGGAAGTCAACTCAAATTTCCAAATCCAACAACATGAACAAATTATGATCCCTTACAATGGATATCTCATTTTGGCACTTGACTCATTAACAGGATCAGGCCACCCCCTTCACTATTCAACCATGTGATTAATGCCATCATGTTCCTGTTATCCACAATTTACAATGACTATATAATACTTATCTCTCAATAAAGAATATTATCTAGTTTCCAAATATTTTTCCCCTTGTAACTCTGCTAAAACAGCACATTTACAACATTTGTTTAACTCTTTCCTGTAAATATATAAATTTAAATCAAATAATTATCAATTAAAGTGCTCAAAGTATATAAAAAATAGTTAATCAATTTATTTTCATATAATATATAAATATATGACATATGTATATATTGTTTTTTAATCTACACTTTTTTAAATTTTGCTGAAATTTTAAAATAGATTATAAAAAAACAGAGCATTGATAGATATAGAATTTTATTATTTTTAGCAATATTGGGTGAATCTGTATGTCACTACTTGGCAATGTATGTGGTACAATACCTCCACTGTCACACTATATAGGATACATATGCCTTAATTGAAATGCTCCCTAAACTTATTAAAAAGAATGATGATGAGGTAAGAATTTAGGGGCAGTTTCTCTGGAAGGGCTTCCTCTCTATAGATTTCATCCAGGACCAAGGCTTCTTTGAGTTTTTGTTTTATCCCCCAAAGGGAGTTATTGAGTAGGCGTCACTCAATAGTATGTCTCCCAAGAACTTACACCTTGACACACTCAATTGCTGTGCAAAGCAGTTTTCCACCCATAACTGGGATAGCACACACTACTCCAAGACTTTCATGTTCTCATCCACTTGTTGGTCTGACTTGAAAAAAAGCCAGGCAAACAAGAAACATGCATCTTTGTTTCTGCTGTGAAACAAGAGACCAGACTAACATGTTAGTTGGAAAACTCAACAGAACAAGAATTATCCTTGCTACCAATAGCTTCAAGAAGCTGTTGCTTCAAAAAGTCTAGAGTCTAATGTTCCTGTTGTCCAGGACCTAAAAATGTTATTTTGTTTCTGGCAAGCAATGAATCAAAGAGGGATTTACCCCAAACTGTTTTCTAACCCTTCTGATCTGCCATATTAGCATAAAGCACATGTGGTAGAATTTCAGCCAGGAGTTTGGTCCATTGCCATATGTCCCAAACTGCTTCCCTCTTTATATGGCATCAATTATACCAGTGGAACACACATGACCATATTTATCTCACTTCCAAGCACTCAAGGAATATGTGTTTTTCCAATTTCACTTCCCCACAGAACTTGCAAGCAAAACTCTTAGGGTCCTCTTTTTTGCCATTTTTGTAGCACCTCTCCTGTGTGAAGGACCTCCCTCAAAGCTTGAATAGAAAGTTCTGAACCAAAATGATCCATCCTGCTCCTGCCTTGCTGTTGAGTTATGCTTTATTATTTGAAATAATAAAGAACTTAGGCAATGGTCTTAAAACATAAGGCTTAAGGTTCTGGCTTTAAGACTGTTTGATCTGAGTATGAGTAATAGATATCTTTCTAGTGAACAGAAGATAAGAGCTGATGGTTTAATGCCAAAATTAATGAGCAGAATTGAACTTATTTTATTGGGGAAAATTACATTCAATTTTATACCCCAAGGTTTAATATAAATAGCATTGGTGAATATACTCCAAGTGGCAAGAGGCTGGTAAGGATCTAGAAAATTCAGATATTGATGTTGGCCCATATTTGGGTAAAGAGAACTCTACAGGTCAAAAGCAAAAGCAAGGGCTTTTTGTATGAATCAGCTCATAAACTATCATTCACTAGGCCAACAAAAACCTCCAATGAATTCAAATTTACAACAAGGTGTGAACATGGCCTCCACATAATGAGCTGCCCCTCTGCTGACACTCTCTTGGTAGCTGCTGTCAGGGCCAGAATACCCTAGACAATCAGCTAGCCTGCCTGGATATAGCACAACCAACTGTGTGGAAACCATTGCCAACTGTATTCCTAGAAGGAAACACCCTCTCTGACCACAAATGGCCAGACGTTTGTGAGGCTCACATGCTGTGAAGCCCTGAAATTTAAATTAAACATGAAATTGGGTCCCCTTGCTATCGGAAAATGGTAAATTGTGAAAGCAATTGTTCAATTACTTGATTGGGCGCTGTGGGGTTCCTGTCCACTAGTCCCCAAAGTGTGTCCTGGGTCATAGCCAGGGACCAGCTGGAAGGGTTTGTCATTCTCTAGTAAGGGAAAATATATCTCAGAAATATATATAGGGGTCAAAATGGGCTTTTATTCACTCTCAGAAGGAAGATTCCCTTAGAAAACTTCTGGTATATGGCCCAGGGGGTCAGAGAAACAATATGGGGTTGCCAATAATTAAAGTCCTCCAACAATATCTTGGACTCCTTGTAATTGGTCTTGGACTCCTGCACCTTAGTCTTGGACTTCTGCTCCTTAGACTTGTACTCCTGCTCCTTAAACTTGGACTCCTGCACCACACTTAGGATCCAGCACCTTATTTCAAGCTCCAACTCCTTAAACTTAGGCTTCTGCTCCATTATCTTGGGCTTCAGCTCTCTTTATATCTCCAGTGGCCTTGGTATTCCACTTGTATCAGTCCAAACAAGCTCCTGCTGGAAATCAAAAGGCTTCCAAAAACCTCTCAGCAGAAACTTAAAAGACCCAGAAAGGACTCCATAAAAGACCCTGTAACTTTTTTATCTAGCCTCCTTCTTATAGTGTCCTTTTCCCAACAGCTCCGCCTTCAAAATGACTTTCTTCAAAAGCTTAAACTATTGCTGCTCACTTTTTCCTATAATAACTTAAGCTTACATACTTACCTTCTTAAAAGCTTAAAGTATTTATTCACTATCTCCTTGCTTATAATTTAATCTTTTGGCTTCCAACCAATCATATTCATCAGGAAACATGTCAGAACTCAACCAATGAATGCAGAGCGCAAATCTGGACCATTTCTGAAGTTTTCACCGCAATCTAACTAGGAAATTAATTTCCACCGCTCAAACTGCTTAAATTGACTTCTCTTCATGCACCAAAGCGTTAATTGGTTCACTATTCCAGCACCTGTCTTCCCTGCATTCAACCTAAACCAATTTAAATAGTAGAATACTATTTAAATTTTTCTCTTTGGACCTCTTTAACATTTTCCCTGTACATTTACAAATATTGTAAAATCCAAGGAAAATGTCTCACCAAAACAACTTTGTATCCAGCTCTCATAGCAACATACCTTCATCTATCCTAGGAACTTAATAAATAAATCTCTTAAACACACTTCTATCCACGTTCCTTCATGAGTTTACTACTAAACCAAGGTAAAACATTCCGTTTTTACCACCTCGGCAAATCAATTTGGCAAAATCTTGGCTCATTTCTCTGGACCACCAGTTCTTCATTATCATCTTCTGGTCCTTCAACTAGCTCATGTATCATGATCAGCTAATCCTAAATCATGATCTTCAACCACATCTTTCAGCTCTTCAGCTTAACCAGCAATCAGTCCATCTTATTCTCCCAACAGCTCCTTTTAGTCCTCAAACAGCTTCTTCATCATTATCAGCTACTCCTGCATCATGATCTTTCAGTTCTTCAGCTTATCCTCACTAGGAACCACCTTGGTTTCACCTGCACAAAGAAGCATTTTGGTTCCAAACTTCAGCATAAACCAACAGTCCCTCAACTAGTCTTCACTGTGATCATACAGTCCTTCTTACTATTCTTCTCTGCTGATCACATGAACCACCTCAGTTCTTTATCTCAGTCCCTGTTACCAGAACTTGTAGACCCAGGCATGAGTCTACATTGAACTGGCGTTTGACTGGGCCCTTGTAAGTGGCAATACACTTAGGCCATCCAACCATAGATTGTCAAAGTCTATGCCGTTATCTTTACTCACCCAGGTGATTAAATCTGGGCTTTCAGTCACAGAGTAATCAGCTCTACTTCCCAGAGGCCTGATCACACCAAGTTCTGCAGCTTGCTTCCCCAAGCAAACCGCCTTGGTGACACCTCTTAGCAAATCTATGGCTCCAGTGCTCACCTTGAGATCTCTTCAAAGCTCCCATGGGGATATAAACAAGGACACCCTACCAGCCCGTTAGGTAGGATGCTTGCTCACAGACCTCCTGTAAGTGTATCAGGGTATGTAGAGCCTTCAGAGATCATCCTCTCCCTGACAGCCCACACTACCTGCCAGGGGTCCAAAACTCACAGCCCTGGTAGGCGTCCCCTACCATGCTGGCACAAACTTCTACCCTGGCAGCCCGTGTTACCCGCCAGGGTCTAAACATCCTCCTGCCTGAGCAGCACACACTACCCATCAGGCTGGACCACTCCCCATCCCAAGCAGCTAAAGTTCCCTGCTGGGTGAGGACCTCTATCCCACAGCAGCTAATATCTACTTCTGGGTGGAGAAAACATCTGCCTCTAGTAGTCTTTACACTTACTAGCTAGGTCTTATCTTACCTAGTAGCCATCATTTCCTATTAGGCCTCTACCTTCAACAAACAACCAAACTTTTACTTGGCCAACATTAGCCCCACCTGCAAACCACCAAACATGTGGACTGTCACAGGTGCTCAAATGCTTGCGGGTTCTGATAATAGTTGTGGCACCTCAGGATGCTGCAGCCAAACCCATGGCTATGAAGAAGCAGCCAATAAGCACCTGCACATAGCTCCCAGCACACAATATTCCAAGAATTTTGAAAGTACCACTGAAGATGATGGCACCATGCCTCTGGTGGCACAAAAGACTGAGTCATTCACAGTAAGTATAAGTAGTGAGGAAGGGAAGTGTTCCTCACTGTTGACATCATAAAATAAACAACTTTATGCCCAGGACCTATTATTTTCTTGAAGGAATGATCTATTTTTGCACCAATATAACCATTCTGTTTGAATTTTTTGTAAATCTACTACACAATACAGCTACACCTATCCTTTCCCTCCTGGTTTTGCTCCTGTCCATTTGGTTAAGTCATCTTGAGCCATTGACTTGGAGTTCTTCCACCCTCCCTATCTAGATCTTCCTCCTGGCCACTCTAGAGGCCCAATTCTGACTATCATGAAGAAGATCCCTTTCACTCTCCCCTTGCCCAATGTGCCTCCTGCCCAAGGCTTCAGTAAGTTGGGGTTTGTCTACATTACAGTATTGGGACTGGCTGATCAGGTTGTTCCCCATGCTGGAAGTTGATGCCCCCTGGCTAATGCTGTAAATTATATTGTCAGGATTGCGCCAATTGTGTACATGGCCTTTCAGGCCTGGCCTGCCTCCCCTGTGAGAGTCCAGCCAAACTCTGGTATGGGCTGTGACAGCTGCCTTGCTGGTTGAGGCTGTCAAAGCTTTTATTGGTTACCAAGCTGCTATACAATAGAAACAATCAGAAATTCTCTAAAATTTGAAGATTAAAGTTTTATGGATTTTATTGTAATCACAAGTCTGGATTTGGATTATCCTAAACCTATTATGCACAGATAAATAGCCTTGGAAATCAATAAGAATCTCTGTTTCCGGATTGGATGATTGTTGGCTGGCTGCTAAAGAGCTCTAATTCTATTTTGGGATGAAGATTTTAGGCATCTTGGGTGGCTTCATCTGGGAGTGTTTCTGCAAAGCTTCACTTATGAGTTGCTCCAATTTTAGTTCTGTTTAGCGTTTCTCCTGGTGCCCTGTGTGGATCCTGATGGGGTGATGATATATTCTGGAACGGCCCTGATCTATTTTGCTTGCTGTACCAAGTCATTCTATTTGTAGTTTGTAATGTGATGTTTGATATGGTGTTTTGGGTGGCTATCACAGTGTTTCTTGTTTGGATCTTTGCCAGCTTGCTGGAGATATTCAGATTATTTGCAGTGTGGAACCTGCCCAACTTGGATTCTGTTTGAATCTGAGTTTATTTCTCTTACAGATGAGTTGATTTTGCTTGGCGCCATAGCATTGTGAACTAATGTATGTAAAGTTGAGCAATTTTAAAAAGGCACCAATTTAAAAAATAAATTCCACAGCTTCCATCATCTCATTTCTGTCAGATTAATGGAGAATTTGATACCAGAAATTAAGGTGACAGGACATAAAGTTGCACCGACTGGAAACCCACTCATAACCACAGACCGTCTAAACTGGGCTAAATATGAACAACATGGCTGGTTTGGTATCTTTGGTGGTCTGCTACCTACCATCTATATGATCAAACTATGGTATATAAAAAGTAAACATGTATGAAAAACTAAACAAATGTATTTCTATTTCAAGGATAATAAAAGCAGGTTCCAAGCAAGGGAATTGGGCCCGGATTCAGGTAAGCTTTTGTCATAACTGTGCTGTGTTAGCAGAGTTACAAGGGGAAAATATTTAGAAGCTAGATAATTATCTTTATTTGGAGATAGGAATTATATAGTTGTGCTGGATCCTCATAAGAGGAACATGATTATGTAGATCATTCAGTTGGATGGTGAAGGGGGTGGCTTGATCCTGGTAATGAGGCAAGCGCCAAATCAAGTCATCCACTGTATGGGATCATTGTTTGTTCATGTTGCCAATTCCGGGAATTCAAGTTGACTTCCTTGTTTGGCTACAGGTCACCAGGAAGTTGATTTGCAGGTCACAAACCTGCTTAGTCGGAACCTTGTTGGCGGGTCAACCCTGCTGATTTGACACTTTCTAAAGGGAAACAGAACATGAAAATATGAATGGGTTGTTTGCTTTTGAAACTCTGCGGACCAGTACGCGCTTGTTAGATATTTCTTTGTTTGAGCTGTCACATCTTTAGTATCAACATAAGGCTAAGGAAGGCGAGATTTAGAAGGGATGTGGGTGTTTTATTAAATCATCGGGGCATTGTAGAATATGCTTTACTCTCCCGAAAAGTGGGATTGGAGGTAAATGGTTCCTAACGCAACCATTGGCAAGGTAGGTAATGAGCCATATATGGTTCCAAAATTAGATAACCATCTTATTTAATTGTGTATTGCAAATGTAGTTAATGCTTCAGACTGGTATAGGTGCTGGAATTTCGCAGATCAGGCGTGATTTGAAGGTCAGATAAACTAGAGTGAAAATTTTATGTTCGTTCTCTATGTATTAATACATGTTTTAATCGTTTGCTGGCCAAAATTGGCATAATTAATTTAGTATTTACATAAGGATATTCTATATTTACTAGACCCTGCGTGCACAGTTAAAGTTGAATAGAAGCTTAGCTGTTATAGCATTCTTCCCATTCAGAGTTGTACATATAATGGCTTGCCATAGCGACGAGTTTTTAGCTGCAAGAAAAAGCATCAAGTCGTTCTTACAGTTCTATAGTAGCTTGCTTACTTTTTCAGGCTGTACCGGTGCCTATTTATAAGTTAAAAAAGAGCTAAACTTTATTGCCGATTGATAAAAGCTGAATCATTTAAACATAAAGGGGTTAAAGATATCAAGATAAAGGGGCAGCTTATCGCCGAACCACATTGCGTTGGTGGTATGATCTTTCAACGGATCCTGGGTATTTGGATGGAGAAGAGCATTATGTGTCCCCCTATTGATTAAAAACCAAGGTACAAATTGAGCAAAATCAGTAGGGCTGCGTAAGTGAAGCTCAAACATTCCAACTGGATGAGGCCCTAAAATTAGAAGGGTTTAGGGGAAGACCGGAAAAATAAAGAAATTTAAGTCAACCTGCCTGGATGTGTTTAAGAAACTTTTTTGAAATCTACACTAGCAATATAATATAATTAAAAGGACGATTCTTAATAAATTGAAAACAAGTTACCTATCGGATAAGGAACTATCCCAAATACATTGATGGTAGGGAAAGTATTTCGTATCTTCTCTCTTAGAAGAGTGATTGATTCAACGTCGGCAGGATCCTTTTGATTGAAGTAAACATGGATATCGTAGTAACGGATTGGATGAGGGAACCCATTCTGGGCAGCTGCTTTCGAATTTTTAAAAGACATTCCGTGTTTCCATCCTGTGGTATCTTTTTATATGGCGAGAAATTAAAAATACATTTGTGCTAGGCTTAATACCGTTTTTCTTCATTTAACTCCTGCAGATGTTTGGCTAGCATTAGTAATAGAACAGTCAGAGCCTTGAGGTTAAACTTGGGCTTTACGATAAGAATAATCTGGATCCTAAATGTTTTATATTCGAATCGCATTATTGCGACTTAATCACACTTTCTATGCGAATATTGAGCTCTTGTCAGGCGAAAACCGCAACATTTAGGCCGTGTGCGCGACAAGAGCTCGGTGGCCTTAGATTTAATGTGGTGATCATAAAATTACGATAGATAAATACAATGCTAAACTTTTAGATTATCGAAGCATAAAACGATTAGAATTTCGACTCTTGACAGTTTCAGTGGCATAAAAAAGGATAAACTAAAAGCATAAATAATAAAAGAAATTATATGAATTTAAATACTTTTTGCTTATGCATTCAAAGCAGTAAATATCAAAACAGAAATGCTGACACTAAAGACACGTTTATGCTTTCTACTTGCGGTGGTCACACTTTTAGATGACATTCCTGTATGGGAGCCAAGCGGTGACTGCGATTACGGCCTCAGTGATTGCAATTTAAAAGGGTGGTGATTAGACACCTTCCTAATTGGGATGCAACTATGTTTATACGCGCTGCCCAGAATGAGCCAAAAGCCGCCTGTCACCCAAGCCCGAGCATCAACAACTCTGAATCATCAATAGATTGGTAAACTTGAAAGGGGTTTCAGTCTCAGTACAGAACTTTATACGCGCGATATTCAAGATGCCTCGCCTGAACCCAAAAGGCGTGGCAAACCCCCAATCAGAATTAAAAATCCAAAGCGAAGCCTGGGATCTGAGGCTACATGGTTGATTATAAATCGAACCCTCGTCAAAGCAAGCTAATGCTTGCTGAATCCAAACCACCAAAGCCAGGCCTACCATCCCAACTTTTAGAGCTTCAGCCAAGCTCCCCTTTAAGTGCAGTACTGTAGATGAGGGGTTATTTTAAACTTGCAGGCTTGGATAATAAACTAACCTATTTATTAACAAAAAAATAATAGTGCTTGGATAAAACATTCTATTTAGAAGGTCACTCATAAATTTATGCTGAACCCTCCCAGATCAATCTCTGTTCCACAGCTGCTCCTGTTGTCAGAAATAACAGAAATGCTCAACGTTGAAGGTAACCGATTTAAGGATCAAGGCATGCAGATTAATCACAACATATAGATTGGTATCAAAGTAGAAAATGTAAGGATATATTGAGAAATAGATATAACCTTTAAATTTACTGAATATAGCTATGGCTGGTAAAATATTGATACTGTCAATTATATACTTCTTGGAGGTATACGAAGCGAGATAAAGTGGAAAATTAAGAGGAGAGTGATACCTTGTTTGAAATGAGAGAAGAGTGTTGTATATGTTAGGACAAGCCACATGTCATCCATGTACATAATGCAGTCATGGGGCTTGTCCAGGTAGTGTTCCTTATAGGATTCAAAATATCTGATCCTCATACAGCATGAGGATATGACAGTAGTGCCACCAACTATTTGATAGTCAAATCAATTCTTATGGAATTGACTTTCCAAGAGAGAGTAATCATAGATGTTGCAACAGGGAACACAACCAAGAAGAGCGAACCAGGTTCAAATCTTGCTGCCATGGTGAATTAGTGAGATCTCATTATAGTCAATCAAATGGGAACTTTACACCCAAATAAAGATGACATTATCAATGAGGAGAAGATGGTGTATATTTACTCTGAAGCAATAACCCTTAAAGAGGTAATATAGAAAGGTACAGCAGATTATAATGCATAGGTAAAAGAGGAAGACTTTAATTTGACTCACAGTCAGGGAATCAGCTGCATAGATGGGTTCACACTCAATTTTTCAAATAAGGAATCCTTTCAGCAGAGGGAGTGTGACCATACAACAGTCACTTTTAGTATTTAGCCAAATAAATACTCTGATATATAAGATTGTTCTGAGTGTTTATTTAATATAAATAAGTTTGTCTGGAATTCTTTAGGAAAAGAATTCAGAGGGAAACTGGTATCTAT
The DNA here is from genome assembly GCA_014839935.2 of Entomophthora muscae. Lineage (NCBI taxonomy): Eukaryota > Fungi > Entomophthoromycota > Entomophthoromycetes > Entomophthorales > Entomophthoraceae > Entomophthora > Entomophthora muscae. Next base: position 75,183 of record QTSX02000998.1, on the reverse strand, counting down.
ATTTAATAAAAGAATAGAATATGGTTTGTTAGTTAGGCTGTACTAACTGTCAAATTGAGGCAAGTTTAGCCAAACCAATCTTGGGGACTAGGTGTCTTGTAAATGGTTTAATCAACCCCAAAGGTTAGTTAAAACATACCCACAAATATGATTAATGAGGATTCAATCATTGGGCCAAAATTGACTTGACTGTGTCAAGCAAGGACTTGGTGTCTTTGAATCAAATTGATTAATCACATAGGTTAGTCAGTTTAATTGACAGGGTGTCAATTAACCAATGGAAACTGAATACATGCAAAGGTGCATGGGTAACAAGGATTGATCAGTGGGTTCTCAGTTAGAACAATGATATATTGGATCTGGAATGTCGTAACTGTGCTGTTTAGCAAAGTTACAAAGGGAAAAATATTTTAGGGAATAGATAATAATCTTTATTGTGAGATAGTGATTATATATCTATTGTGAATCAATGGATAGCAGTAACATGATTGGTGATCACACAGCTGGATGAAAGAGGGGGTGGCTTGATCCTGCTAATGAGTCAAGCGCCAAATTGAGGTATCCACCGTGAGGGATCATCGTTTGTTCATGTTGATTGATTTGGCAATTCAAGTTGACTTCCTAGTCTGGCTTCGAGTGACCGGGTAATCGGATTGCGGGTCACAAACCTGCTTGGTTGGAACCTTTCTGGCAGGTTGAGCCTGCGGTTTTGACACACACTCCCCCGGCTGAAAGTCGGCCTCCTCTGGAGGCAGGTCGTCAGAGAGGTTGTCAGGAGCCCGGGCGCCATACTGAACCAGTTGTTGTTTGGTGGCGGGCAGGGCGGTTTCCCGTTGTTTCTGTCTTGCTTTGCAAGGTTATAGGCGGTTGTGGTGTAAGGTTTTGTCATGTTTACGTTTCCCGAGCCCTTGCACGAGGTAAGTGTTATTGTCGTTTACCTTTAGAATGATTGCTGGCCCTACTTTTTTGGGTTGTAGTTTGCTTTTGTCAGTATTCATGACCCAGACTTTTTCCCTACTTCATGTCTCTGGTGGATGGGAACAAAGGTCTTTTGTAAGTGTTCCTTTTCTTTGGCTGCTTGCTCGCTGTTGGCCTCTATTAACTGAGGGTCAGAGCAAGGGGGGACTTGACTTGGAATTTCCAGTTTGGGTCTTGTTAGTGCTTGAATGATATTTGGCTGTGTGCCATATACCAGTTCAAATGGGCTTTTCCCTGTGGATCTGTTCACTCAGGTTTGGCACACAAGTAATGCAGTTGGTAGCTGCTTGTACCAGTCTTCAGGTCTCCCAGCGGTGAGTTTGGCTAGGGCTTGCACAAGGCTACCATTAAGCCGCTCTATGCGTTCATTGGCCTGTGGATGGTATGGTGTTGTGACGGTGTGTTTGACCCCGTTTTTGGCAAAGTACATGTTGGTGTTCTCAGAGGTCAATTCTTTGCCCCCATTGGTTATCAGGAGTTCTGGCTTTCCAAACCTGCTGATTATTTCCTTGCCAATGAATTGTTGGACGTCATTGCCGGTGTGTGCCTTCACCGCTTGGGCTATTGGCCACCTTGTTTTGAAGTCAATGGCTGTGATGATGTATTTTTTGTTTTTGTGCTTTCCTGGCATGGGGCCCACAATTTCCAGAGCCCATACTTTGAATGGTAGTTGTGTTTGAATGGGGAGTACAGACTTAGGCGGAGTTTTGCTTTTGGAAAACTTTTCGCAGACCTTGCACTGTTCTAGCACTTCCTGGACATTGCGGTATAGGGTTGGCCACCAAGCTTTATGTTTCAGGAATTTGTATAGATTTTGGCTCTTAGTATGTCCAAGATCTCTGTGGTAGCAAAGAATGGTATTGACTTGTTGATGCGTGGGAAGGTAGGGAATGGTTGTGCCATCCGACATCTTTCTGTGAAGAGTCCCGTATACATTGGCAAAGAGGTGTTCATTCTTGATGACCGTTTCTTTGGTGATATTGGTTGTGCCTGCAGGGAACCCTTTGTCTTTTGTACAGAGTACTAGGAGAGGCCAGTCTGGGTCAAGCCCATTCTCTCCCCTAGAAGCGCGGACATACAGACGGGACAGGGCATCTGCCATGGCAAGTTCAGCCCCGGGTTTATACTGGATGAGCATGTTAAACCTTTCCAGGACTTCCATCCACCGCGCTTGGCGGCGTGACAGGTTTGCTTGTGTCTTGAAATAGATAAGCGACTTATGATTGGTTAGTGCTGTGAATTCTTCCTGCTGTTCCAGGTAACAGCGCCATTTGACTAGGCAGTGTACGATGGCCAACAGTTCTTTGTTGTGGATTGGGTATTGACACTTGCCATCTGTCAATTTGTGCAACTCATAGGCTACGGACAGGAAATCATCATCACTATTCTTAATTTGTAGTACTCCCCCAATGGATGCATCTGAAGCATTGGTTTCCATCTGGTATTCTCTGTCTTGTTTGGGGTATTGTAAGATGGGCGCTGTTGTGAGCTTTTCCTTGAGACGTCTAAAACAGAGGTCACATTGGGGGGTCCATATGAACTTGGACTTGGACTTGGCGCCTGTTATGGCAGACAAGGGGGCGGTCAAGACACAGCAGTCAGGTATGAAGCGTTGTACATAGGCCACCATTCCCAAGAAGGTGCGGAGTTCTGATTTGTCCTTGGGGGGTGGCATTTTGCAGATGGCTTGTATCTTCTGACCGTTGGGTTTGATGCTGTCTTTGGAGACTATGTGCCCCAAGAAGGGTAGTTGCTCTCAGAAGAACTGGCATTTGGAGGGCTTGGCCAACAGTTTGTGTTATGCCAGGGTCGCAAAGACTTCCTCCAGGTCCTTGTGATGCTGTTCCACCAAGGGGCTGTAGATAATGATATTGTCCAGGTACACAAGGGTGTGTTTGACTATGTGTGGTGCAAACACTTTGTTCATAAAGGTTACAAAGGTGGACGGGGCATTGGTCATACCAAAGTGGAGTACCACACATTTTTAGGAACTGTACTTAGTGCAGAAGGCTGTCTTGGGGATGTCTTCCTCCTTGATGCAAATCTGGTTGTAGCCTGCAGTTAGATCAATCTTGGAGAAGACAGAGGCTCCTCTCAAGGCGTCAAAGAGATCGTCAATTAGTGGTAATGGGTAAAAATTCTTAATGGTGACTTTGTTCAAGGCACAATAGTCTGTGACCATGCGTAAGGTACCGCCCTTTTTAGCCACAAAGAATACGGCGGCCCCAAAGGGAGACTGTGAGGGGCAGATAAGACCTTTTTCCAGTGCCTCCTTGAGATAGGCGCACAGGGTGTTGTCCTTGTTTGGGGTCAGCCTGTAAATGGGGCGTGCCTTGGGTACAGCCCCCTTGAGTTGGATAGAGTGTTGGATGTGTTTCTCAGGGGGTAGCCCAGGTAACGCTTCCTTGAAGATTTTGGGATGATGTGCCACAATGTCGCAGTCTTGCGGCGTGGAGGTGTCCTGGTGGTCCTTGAAGTGTATGATTTCATACTGGCAGGAGTCCCAGTCAATTGCTTTCAAGCTTTCTTTCTTGTTCAAAGTCTCTGTGATGCGTACAAAGACGTGGTCTTGTAGGAGTTGATCTACAGAGTCTGGGTAGATTTGGTGGTTGACACCTTTGTGCTTGATGATCAGCACTGAGGTTGCCCAGTCTACGTGAGGGTTGTTTCTCTGTAACCAGTCTAGTCCCAGTACAATGTCAAACTTAGGGAAGTCAATGACAGGACCTTGGATGGTGGAGTGGAGGTTCTCAAGCATGACAGAGAAGGGAGCAGTTTCTTTTGTCACAGAAATGTGATGTTCATCAGCCAGGACCACGTTTTTAATCTGCAAAGGATTAGTGGCAAGCTTGAATTTATTCACAAAGCTGCTGTTGATTAAAGTTTAATCTGCGCCCAAGTCCAAGAGTGCTGAGCCTGTGTAACTGCAAAAGCAGAAAGGGTAAGACATCAATTTATTGGGATGTCTGGCAATGGTGTACAGTACCGGGTCTTCCGAGGGCACTTGGATCATTGGGCATTGATCCAATCTCAGGTTGGTATTCATTGTTGTGCAAGTCAGGAGTTGCGTGGGGAGAGCTTGGCTTGCTTAGTGCTCTCCCTGGGCTTTTCCCTCATCTTGGCTGCCTTGGGTGGCAGTGACACGGAAATGGGTACAATTTGATTGGCTGTTATTCCCATTCCCATTCCCGTTCAAACCCGTGGGCTTGTGGTTGTTGTTGTTGCTGTTGCCTCCAGGAGGTGGTTGAGAGGAGCGCCTGCATGGATGGGAGTCCTTGGGCCTTTCTTGTTTCCCAGTCTGTGCCTTGTGTAGAGCGTTGGATGTTTGTTCCGCTTTTTCCGCTTCACGGTACAGGCTTTGCAGGTTGGTTACTTGGTCCAGGTTTACGTGTCTCATCACGTGCAACTTGAGGGTGTTGTAGTACATGAGGTGTGTTGCTGGGGTGTCAAAGGCCATGTCAGATGGGGCGCAGAGACGGAGTTCCTCGTAGGCAAGGGTGAGTCCCTTCACGGTGCCTGTCTGAGTCAGGTTCTTTACTTGGTGTATGATCATGAGCGCTGTATCCTTGAGCACAAACCTTGCCAAGAAGTCCTGTTTGAAGGTGTCCTAGTTCTTTTCCGTGTGCTCTTTGTGCCACTTGTCACACCAGGTGCCAGCGTCATGGGTCAGGCAAATGGAAATCTCTGCAATCCAAAACTGCTGTGGGCACTCCATCTGAGCCTACTTGCTTTGGGCTGACTGGATCCATGCGGCAGCATTGTTGTTTTTGGCCCCTGCAAAGGGTTCCAAGGCGGCGCTGCAAAGTCTTTGTGCAACATAGGCGGGCATGATGGTCTTGTCAGCTGGTTGTGGCACTGATGAGGGTGCCTGAAAGAACCCTAGGGCAGACAGGGCGTTGAAGGCGGGTAGCAGGATCACCGTGTTTTGGTAGAGAACAAAACCATCAGGTATCTCAATACCAGGAGTATACAGCGTCCAGTTGGGCAGGAGGCCAGACATGATTCTGTTGAGGATTTTTTGGCCGTGGCGTGTGCAGGCAACAGGCGGAATTTTTCAAGATAAGGTAGGATGGAGAGCCTACCTGTGCTACAATGTTATAACTGTGCTGTCTAGCAAAGTTACAAAGGGAAAAATATTTTAGAGGATAGATAATAATCTTTATTTTGAGATAGTGATTATATAGCTATTGTGAATCAATGGATAGCAGGAACATGATTGGGATCATACAGCTGGATGCAAGAGGGGGGCGGCTTGATCCTGCTAATGAGTCAAGCGCCAAATTGAGGTATCCACCGTGAGGGATCATTGTTTGTTCATGTTGATTGATTTGGCAATTTGAGTTGACTTCCTAGTCTAGCTTCAAGTGACCGGGTAATTGGATTGCGGGTCACAAACCTGCTTGGTTGGAACCTTGCTGGCGGGTTGAGCCTGCAGTTTTGACAGGAATATGTAGATTCCACTGGGATTTGGCGCCAGGAGCTTAGGAAGTTCCATGCCAAATCAATACATTAAAATGAAAGGTATCATGAGATTCCTTTGCATTGTAGGTACATTCTCATAGGTTGAGAAAGGCAGAGATCTTTTAGGTAAAAATCTGGATTAAATGGTATTAATATGTCATAAATCATGTAATAGGAATCAATGGTTGATTCTGGAACCAGAGGGGTTTTCAGCCAAATATGCCCCAAATGGTATATAAGCAAAAACAGCAACAGTCTAATAAAATATACATATTGTTGATTTTGACACTTTCCCCTCATTTATTTTTCAATTTATATGTCTTCTTTGTTGTCATTTGAAAGAGCTAAGTTTGGAGTTCTCTGTGTTGAAACTGCTGCCACTAGAAAGAAAGTTCCTGAAGGCTCTCTCAAAGAGGCCTGGGAGAGTCTGGAGGTTACAAAGACTTTGCCCAAGGAGTCATTAATGAAGGTCAAAGCAGCTTTTGAGGAGTTATATTCAGACTATGTTGCCAAAGAGGGAGCTTCAGCACAAGGGAATTGGATTTATGCCTGGGATTTGTGGAACTTGTTGGTAGGGTTCAATGAGATATTACAACAGGTAAAACATGCAGCAAACCAAGAAATTGAAGCTCTCAAGGCAAGGGAAGAAAAAGCGTTGAGATTATGGTCAGATGGTGTGATGACAATAAAGTGTTGTCACAGAAAATTGCCTCCTTGGAAATAAAGCTTTCCAAAGCTTTATCCCACAAAGGTTCCGGTAGCAAGAGTCAGCCAGGAAATGACAATGGTAAGTTTGACTGGTTTGACCTGAATCCCTCACAGATATATAGATAAATAATTTTATTATAATGCACCAACTATTGTTTAAAATGTAGAGTTAGCAATTAAATAAAAAATATAGATGCAATAAGATTAATTTTTATTTAAATAAAAGTGAACCCTTAATTGTTACAACACAGTAATTTTTAAGCCACAACACTGACCCTGTGAGTCATCAACTAATACATGTTGATTTAGTGCCAAAAGAGCCACCCAATACAAAAACCAATTATGGTCACCTAATTTTTACTAATTATTACCTTAGATGCATTTTAAGATTGGCTCAAGCTATTCATAAAATCATATTCAAAAAGAAACAAATCCAGATTTTTTGGGAAGCCAGGCATATGTAGAGGCATTAGGTGACTCAGAGTGGGGCACTGCCAGGCCAGTGGATAATGCCCATCATAGGATGGGTGCTAACTTGATAATATATGATAAAGATTGCCCAAGCAAAGACCAGGGTCTGGAGTTGGGGACCACAGAATCTACCAAACCTGTCAAAGTAATGTAGAGTACTCCAAAAAGTTGAGTGGATGTGGTCTTGGTGGCAGTGGGGGGGGTTCCATTGGGCAATTGAGTTGCAGGGTTAAGGGCAGAGTCATGGGGACAAAGTATGCAGGCAGATAATTGTACTTGTCTTTGAAAAATAGGGGTGGCACCTTGTACCACTTTCCTTTGTGTCCTATGTATTTAGTCTCCCTAATCCTTGTCAAGGGATTGGCAATGAGGATGATCTTCAAGTCAAAATCCAAGTAGGCAGGGTTGGAAAGGTATTCAGTAAAATTCACAGGTCCAAAGGGGGCTCCAGGGGGACAGTATAGTGCCAGAAACAGTTTGGCAGGTTGGTCTCTGGAGGTGGTGGTTGCCTGATTGTCTACTTGGCTAGAGTTGAGATGAAAGATCACTAAGACTAGATAAGTTAGGATTGGTTCAAACCAAAGGTTCATAAAACTTTATTATCAAAAATGATGATGGGGTCATCCCCATACCTCTGGGGCTCTTATACCAGGTGGTTTTGCTTCTTTGCTTTTTGAGGACTTCAGGCCCGTGGACAGTTCACTGGCAGGGCATGGACCTTGGCTTCTGGTTTTGCAGGCATTAGATCCTATTTGTGCTTTCTCTGATGAACATAAGTGGTGATTCTTTGTTCTGCTGCTACTGTTCACCACATCACCTGAGCAGGCCAATTGCAATACCCCTTGTGGACTGGAGACTGGCAGCAGCTGGTGATCATTGGTGAGGCTAGCAGTAGGCCTTGTTTTAACCCCCTTTAGGCAAGCTACAACTTCTGTGTAGGTCTGGGTCTTTGATGGCACAAGTTTGACAGCAATCTGGTGAGCATTTTGGGAATCATCCTTGAGAAGCTGGCAGGTCTTGGAGTAATTCAACAACTCAGGTTTGCAACTCAGTGAATTGGAAGGTCCCTGTCCATCTTGGGTGACTTGATTAGCCTTTGGAGAGTCAGGGTTTGATTAAGGGGTTTTTGATGATGATATCAAACTTCCAGTCTTGACACTTTACAGGCTGGCAAGTTCCTGTTCCTCCTGGTTGGAGCAAGGCATCTCTGGCAGACCAGGGTTTGGTCCAACTGGCAGTCTGACAGGCTCCTGTCTACCCTGGTCAACACAAGGCTTTTCCTGAGGCCTGGGGTTCAATTATTGGGTTTTAAATACAAGTATTGAAATGTCATTTATGACAAGATTCCAAACAAGTTAATATTTAAAACATAATACTGTAGAATCAGAACCTGCTGGGAAAAATGTGGGATTGTCAAATTCTTTTGCGTAAGCTCACCAACTTACTGGAATATTTTTCATCCTTTTATATAAAAAAGTATTTTGTTCTGGGATGAAAATCATTCTATTAAGTTAGTGAGTTCATGCAAAATAATTTGACAATCCCACATTTTTATCTTTAGGTTCTGAATTTACAGTAAAGCAGTCAGTATGCATTGGGTAAATCAAGTTAAAAATCATTTAAATATTTAGTATCTGAAACCAGAGTTTGTGTAATCAATTAAATAAACAACTTTAAAAATGTTGCAACATCTTTAATTACTCCCTCTTGGGAAAGTAATTCCTCTAGTGATTCCCTGACTAATCATTAAGTTGTTGGCACTCTTATCAATCACCCATCTATTACAGGGATCAAACTTTTTAAGTCCTAAATGGAACATTACCTGGAAAAACCCCATGACTACCATGACAGACATGAACAACATGTGTCTTCTCATGATACCATATAATACTCCAAACTCATATCCAATAAAGCATCATTCTCTTCTTAATTTTCTCCTTTATCTTGTTTATTATAATTCTCAGAATTATATACTCAACAGTGGTAGCACAGGTAGTGTAAAGTTACTCCCCCCTTTAGCCTTGGACAGGACAGTTTTTTCTCAACATATGAAGAAATTGGCTCAAAATTTAGTCAAGCCTCTCAATTCCCTTGAGGATTTAGCCCACAATGTCAATAAAAGATTTGTGCTAGCCTACCCAGCAGACAACCTTGCTTTAGTTGCACTGCCCTTGGAAGAAACACTAGCCAATTTGGATTATTTATTGACTTGGTATCAACTGTTGTTAAAAACTATCAGGTCTGGCCAATCAAAAACAGCCATGTCAACACCCTCTTTTTCAAAGGGACTTTATAAATCCTAAACCTATATCAGCCAATTGAATTGTGTGTCAAATTTTTGTATAACCTCCCAAACTCCCTGAAGTTGTCTTGCAAAATTTCTCTTGCAGCCAACCAGATGCAAAGGATTGGTCAGGTGACCACTTTACTTCTGATGCCATCCCTTAAATTAAGACAGGGTAATTTTGGTACCCTGCTTGCTCTTTTTATCATCTGAATAAAACTTTGGTTTCTTACTTTATTTTTTCAAATTTTGGATGCCTAGGTGTCCATTAGTCAAATTGTTAGTAATAATACTTAAGTCCGTTACCTTTGCGTCATTTTGGCTCTCACTGGTTGCTTCTCCTGACCCATTACTGTTAATGTTTGCAAATATACTTTACCTGATTCATGACTGCTTTCAAAAGCCTAGTTTGAACTTGTTTTTGAGTTTAAAGTTAATATAAAAACTTACTTGAATTTCAAAAAGTTGCTTTTTTGCTTCCTTTGAACCCGCCTTTGCTTTCATTATTGTTAAAGCCGTTCAAGACACCAGTAAAGCCTCTCCCAAGACTCCAGGTCTAAATTTTGCTATATTTATGTGTAGCTTCCTCAGTCTGCATACTTTATATTAAATTCAGTCCCAGAAACCATTTGTCCTTTCTCCAAATTACCTGGGCAATTCAGAAATGATCCTCCCAGCCCTGCAATTTGTGTTGTTTTCCTTGGCCCCGGTACTGCTGTTTATCCAATAAACTTCTCCCAACCTCCATGGGTGAATCTCTCCTCTGTCTACCATGCAAGTGGGAACCCCTATGGAATTATGTACCTGTTTGTTGATTTGTCCAGGAAGACCAATGACCTGCTTTCCATGGGAGAGATCTTGGTCAAAAGCCTGACCTGCAATGACATTGACCTGTACTCCCTGACCTTTGAGTCAGTTGACCTCCCAATTGTGGATACCATTGAGGCACCCTCTCCCCTGCCCTGCCCGTGGAGAAGAAACCAGCTCTGAAGAGTCCTCCTGATGTTTCAGAGTATTCTCCTATGCATACTCCCTGGGTGCTTGCAGGTATGGCTCTGATAGGATTTAATTCCTACTTTCCATAATCTATCTCCTACATCCTCTCTCTGGACTCCTGTTTGAGCGGCCATCCCAGTATTGCACTGGATGGCATCCTGGTGGATCTTTACCCCAGGATGGGAGTCAAACTTAGTTAGTTTGGCACCCTTTCTTACAGGTAGGTTATCCTTACCTACACAACTTAAAAAAAATCCCTCCAAAGAAAAGAACCCAGCAGAGAGCACTCCCCACCAGCTGGAGACAATGTGAAAAAGGTCAGAACGTACCTACAGAATTCCCTGTCTTCAACAATATCCTTTTACTAACCAAGCAGTAAAACTTTCTCAGCACACAAGGAGTCCTGAACACACCTCCAATCCCTGAAACACCCAAAATACCCAACATTGTATTTCTTGCCTCTGCTCAGCAGAAAATAGAACGTTCTAAGGATTACACTGTGAAAATGCCAACCTCTGGATTCAAAGCATCCAAAATAAGTTTACACAAATGGGGTATCTTCAGAAACTCTGGGCAAGTGAAATTGCATTACATGTCAATGGGGCTGCCTCACACTTTTTAAGTAAATGATTTGAGCAACACCCTGGTCACAATGAAAACTGGGACATGTTCAATACCGCCTTCCAAGAGAAATTTGCCATAAAAGACTCTGACGTTGTGATTATGACAGAACTCAGAACCTTTAAAATGACAGGAACTATTGAGAAGTACATTGCAGCCTATGAAGATATACATGATTGAGCTCACAACATCATCAACTTTGATGAGGTTGGACCACAACTGGACTTAAAATGGTCTCCCTACAAACATCATACACCAGTTTGAAATAAGCTGTTGCAAAAACCTCCAAGACATATTCTTGAAAGGGAAACAACCTGCATGTAACCAAAAATCAGAAAGAGATCCCCACAGAAAATAAAGACCCTTGACCTAACAAGCAGAACAACCAAGATAATATCCCTCATCCTTGAGGTAGAAACTGTACAACTTAGGTTAAACAGATGAGTACTGATAACACAAACAAAGAGGGAAAATCTCAGGAAAGTGCTTAGGTGAGCCCCCCCACTTTGCAAGACTTGTACAGGGACCAAGACGTGGATTCAATCATCATGATCCAAGTACCCTCCAGCAATCCTATACTGTTTGCTGCCCAATCTGTAAATAAACTCCTCACTTATTCTTTCTGCTTTTGTGGATATCAGGGCACAGCACTATGTGACACTGGAGCCAACTAATTCCTTGTCAATAAAAGATTTGCTAACCACATTAAACTACTTACCACCCAAAGCAGTGTCAGGAGAGTCATCATGGCAGATAACAGAAGCACACCAGTCACTCAAGAGGCAAAATCTTTTTGTGCCCAAATTGGAGACATGCAAACCACGCTAAGTGGCCCAATCATACCTATCCCCAAGTATGATGTTATACTTGGCCTGAACTAGATGAGAAAGATCAAACCTCACATTGACTGGGATAGTGCTATTCTCACCATACAGCAAGGAGAAGTGCATCACCATGTTTATCCAACTCATATTGGGACACTATGAGAGACCATGTGTTTGTGAAAATTACAGAAACAGAAGAGAAAAAGAACCCTAGTAAGATCAATTGGAACATCTGCACGTATGAGATTATCTGCTTTAAAAATGAAGAGACCTCATGAAAAGAAGACCCAATCCAATAACAGCTAGTCCTAGAATTTCCTTCAGTTTTCCAAAAAATGCTACCAGGACTACCTCCCAATTGGGGCATCCAACATGAAATCAACCTCAAAGGAAGTGTTCCAAAAGCAAAACCTATCTACTTCATAACACCACAAGAGGATGACACCCTAAAGGCCTATGTGACATATCCAGGAAATTCATGCTTGCTTTTTCATTATCCCAGTCTGACTCTTTTACAGTTTGACAGGTAATCCTTTATGTAAGCTTTGATGAGCTTGGATTCCAGGCAAGCAATCTTGGCGTTAAACTTGTTGCCATCTGGTGATCACTTCCACGTTTTTGCTTCCCATAGTCTTAGCTGCAGACCATCTCTTTCATTCCATGGTCGTCTTATTTCAGTTAAAAGCCAAAAACACAAAGCATGAAAAGATTGAGGGGAAAGCAACCATTGTCACACATAAGTATCATTTAATTATTATCATGTTTCCATTATATACTAATCAGGGTACATTCAGCTGAAAACCCCTCCGGTTCTATAATCACACCTGGATTCCTATCACATGGTTTATGACATAACAGTGTCATCCAATCCAGATCTTTACCAAAAAGATCTTCACACTCTTAACCTATAAGAATTTGCCCTAATACATTCCAGAATCACCTGATTCTTTCCGTGGAAATGTATTGCTTTGGCTTGAAGCATTCTGGACTTCCGGCGCCAAAACCCTGTGGAATATACGTATTCCTGATCCAAGCTATCCTTGTTCCAACTGGGAACCAGCTGATCAATCCTGAATGTATAGACGCCATTGTCTACATTTAGTTATTTTTGCATTTAATGATTTTTTGCGTTAAACCCCATTAAAACACTTTGAAACTCAAACCAGGCGCCACTGCAGCGCCCAGGAACTTCCCCAGGCGGCGCCCCAGCGCCTCAGTGCCTGAAAAATTTGATAGCGGCGCCTTGCAAATCCATTAGGCGGCGTGGCGGCGCTTTTAACCTAATTAATTTGCCAAAACAGCGCTTTTAAACCACCATTTGGGGGTTTACTTTTGGCTAACCTTAACCAAACTTCTTGACACAGTCAAGGCAATTAAACAATATAATTAAATACTCATTAATTATATTCCAAGCATATATTAATTAACCTTCCCAGTTAATTAATCCGTTTGAAGATAACAAGTCTTTAATTGACACAGTCAAGTCCATTTTGGCCCTATGATTAAATCCTCATCAATCATATTACAGGGTATCAATTAATTAACCTATCCAGTTAATCAATTAGTTTAAGACACCTAGTCTCATAATCTGAATTGTTCAGATTATTCATTACGGCCCTCAATTAGTACAGCCTAATTGATTCCTGGGTATCATTGCTACACTGGAAAGTCTCTCCAAGGCCAATCCTATTGTTTTGAATTTCAACCTATGAATTTCATCACAATTCAACCTCTTGGTGAAACCACAGCCCAATGTGACTGTAGTACGGTCACAGCCTACCTAGACAAGGCCCTTGAAAAAGGACTCATATGACCTTCAAATCTCCCTTTGGTGTGGCTGTCTTTTTTGTATCAAAGAAAGATGGAGGACTCTGTCTGATCACAGACTAAAGGGAGCTCAATGAGGTCACAATTAAGAACAGTTATCCCCTGCCCCTGATTGCTGACCTTTTTGACGCCCTGGGGGGTCCCAAGTCTTCACAAAAATTGACTTGACAGCAGGTTACCACCAAATTCTTGTTAAACCAGAGGAAATACCTAAAACATCTTTCAGAACTAAGTATGGCTTGTTTGAATGTGTGGTCCTTAACTTTTGCATGAAAAATTCACCAAGCACCTTTGTACCTTTATTAATGAAGTCTTTAAGGAACACATTGGGAAAAGGGCTATTATCTATCTTGCTGACATAATCATATACAGCCCAACCATAGTGTAACACTGAAAAGACGTCTGCCTGGTCCTCTGCACCCTAAAGAATAAAAAAATCATAGGCAAGCCCTCAAAATGCAACTTCTTCCAACAAAACTCCTATTTTTAGGACACATTGTCAGCAAGGATGTAGTGAAATCAGACCCAGAAAAGACATGAGCCATAACTGACATGCCAGCACTGCTAAATAAGAGAAAACTATGTAAACTCTTAGGCATGATAGCCTATTTTAGGAGATTTATCCCTGACTGAGGCACCTTGAATGCCCCTATCTTTAATCACAGGCAAGACAACAAAATTTGTATAGACACCATTAAGGGATCAACACTTTTGACAATTGAAAAAATGTATGGTCACCTGTCATGACCCGCCATGACATAGTAGCTTTAAAAAATTGCGTTTTAAAGGCTTGGATTAATAAAGCTACTTGTTGCTGTCAGAAATCTACCTTGATGATCTTCCTAGGTACCCTAGATCAAAAGTTATGGCAATTTAAAGAGCCGAGTTCAAAAACCCTGTCAGCATGTCCCAAAATGGTTGCAAGATTGGATTTCAAATCAAGACAAGCAACAATTAGTAAGCGGGTAAATCCAACCATATCTCAGCTTCCAGTGATTAGTTTGGATGTTCTTACGCTCAAATGAAATCCCCAGATGAGGAGAATCCATATAAAGTATTTTTAGATGACCAACTGAGGCAAACCGCAAAGTTAGAATCTGGCCAAAAGATTATGACTAGAATTAGTCAGCTGATGTTTCAAACATTTAGCATGACCCTCCAGATAGAGAGACAAGGACCTTCAGGAAGAATCTGGAAGAATCTCAAAGACCAATGTAAATGGTATAAAAAGAACCTAGTTCCCCTTTTCCCCATTGTGATCATTCTTGGTCTGAATAATAAATAAAGGACTTCTCTTAGACTATAGTTTAAATGGATCAGAGTTGGGAGCCCTTGGGCCCTGAAATCACCACCCCCATCTTACAATATCCAAACTGTGAAGGAGTATACAAAATAAAAACAGATACCGCCAATTACACAATAGGAGGAGTACTCCAAATTCAAACTGAAGAAAAGGGCTTCCTCCCTATAGCATATGAATCAAAAGCTGTCTGACAGCAAGCAAAGATACCCCATGATAATTGAATACAAACCAGGCAAATAAATGTTTACTGCAGATGTCCTGTCAAGGCTATACTGTAAAAATCTCCTATGCACTGATGGAGACCCTAATTAGCCCATGTTAATAATGAGAAATCTCCAAGAGGGGTTCCCACCTGGTACATCAATGGACATCTAAGATAAAGTCCTCAAGAACAAACACCTGTCCAAAAACATATATGGTACTCTACACCACATATTATTAAGTGGTGATAATGGGCAAATGTGGTAAGTTTGACTCCCTGGTGATCAACTCCCTGGTACACAACACTTTTTCAAGTACCAGGGAGAGAGAGCCACATATGTGAATCTATTAGTATTTTTGTCTTAACCAATTTAAAGCTAATTTTTACTAGTAATTTAGGGGTTTGAAACCAAAAACTAAGGTTAAATTTACTTGAACTTGACTCCATTTAATAATTTGGTTAGCTGAAAGACCAATTTAAGGGGCAATTTATAAGTAAATTAACCAATAAAAATGAAAAAATATGTGTTTGACACTCTAAAAGAAAAAGTGGCCAGTTTGACACTTTTTAAGCCATATCTTAATTTTGTTTATAAAACACATATTCACTTAGGTAAAATTTGTTATCTACTATTATATTTTACTATTAGTGACCATAGTTGTTGTTTAAGCTCCCAAGCACCACTATACTGGATTTATTGGTATAGACATTAATCAAATACCCCACTTGTTTTACATTATGTCATTTCTGAGTTTTTGGATTAAGTGTTGCCACATAAATTAAGCCCAATTTATTAAGAGATTTCATGTGCAATTTATAAAAAACGGAAACTCAACTCCCCCTCTGTTTGACTCTATCCACTTTCTACCCAATTGGTTTTGTATTTAATTAAGAAAAGGCTCAGAATTAAGGCTAAATTAATATGTGACACACTATGAGCGCCTCTTGACACTCATCCACTTGACACTTTAACTTGGGGATTAGTACAGAGAGCTTCTTAAAGTTTTAACCAACACTATGGTAAATAAGTCAAATCCAGCTCCTCACAGCATACCTTAATCACTAATAAACACCTTCCTACTCATTTACTTTTTTAACTTATATTGTATTTTTTATTTTTGAGCATATGAAACTGCCTTGCTTTTGGGTTAACTTTCAAACCCATTTTAAATTTAAGCAAGTTTTATATGTAAAAAACATAGTAAATTTGATTTTTCTGCTCAACTCCAGCATACTTGACAGTGAGAATTCAGCTTTTCCCAGCTGATTGACAATGCCAAACTTGACACTTTACTATGTTTTGAATTTTCAACTCCCAATAAAAAAGAATTCCACATAATAATATTTTTTTGCAATTATAATCTACTACTCTTCCTGCTACTTTCCATAAAACGTTTATATACTTTTTTGATTTTTAATTATACTTTTACATTAATTTAGCACTAAGATGTTATGCTGAACCTAACATCTTTGATGCTTCATCATAAAATCACTTATTTTCTATGGGTTACCCTTTATTTTTTTACTTTGAGTTTCTATTTTGCTTCTATTTACTTTGTTATGTTTTTTTTCTTGATAAATAAAACTTTATTTGCATACTTTTTACTTAACTTTTGTTTTGCTTTACCTCTTTGTTTTTTATATCTTTCATACTATTTTATTTAAAAAACTAACATTTCCTTTAGCCAAGATCAAGCAAGAACAATTAGCCTATCAATTGTCAAGATTCCAAGGGCTCCAAGGAACCAGCCACCACCCCAAGTGTGTCAAGAAGCCTGCAAAGGCAAAGTCTCCAACTCCAACTCCATCTCCCCCACCCCATCTCCTCCTACTCCATCCCCTCCAACTCCTCCACCCTCATCTTCAACTTCCCCCCAAATCCTCAAATAAAAGTGATGACTCTCTCACTGATCACTCATTTTACAAGTCAGAGGCCAACTCTGAGCCCACTAAGGAGCGCCGTACCAAGAAGCCAAAGGCTGCCAAGGAGCCCACCTCTTCTTCTGGCAAGAAAAAGGAGGCATCCAAGCAGGCCTCAAAGAACCCTTCCCCTCCCCCTCCCTCATCTGACTCCAAGATGAGCCTGAGGAGTACTCCAAGAAGTTCAAAGCTTCTGGTAACGTGGCTTGGGATCCACTGGCCATCCACAATATCTGCAATGTGGACAGAGATTTCAAAGTCCCCAAGCGCTTCCCCTGTTACTTCCCAATCATGTCCATAAAGGGCGGCCCTGGTTATGTTGCTGACAATTACATCTTTAACTATAATAACCAAAAATGCCAAACTAAGAGCAAGCACTTTGTATGTGAGGATAAGAATTGTGGGGCCTGGTTGAACACTGAGGATTGGGAGCAGGTTACTGCTGAGAAGGAGGAGCACATCTGTGAGCCCCCTCAATCCCCTGATCACTTGCATGCTGAAGTGGTACCTGGTCCAAGTCATCCCAACCTCTGTCAACCTCTGCACATCAGATCTGGCCATCAAGGCCCTCCAACACCTGCAGCCCAACAATCTTAAGTTGGTGCCTGTTGTGAATGTTGCCATTCACCATGTTTTGATTTTGCCTTTGGTGGGTTATTTTGAGGATGAATCTCTCTCTTTTGCTTTTCCTCTCAAAATGAGTCAATGGCTGAATTGGGAAATACAATTGTTCAGTTTTGTGACTCTGTGCAACTCACTTGCCCCACTCATGCTAGTGGCAAGTGATCCTATTGTCCTTGTAGGGTTTTGTGGTATTGTCTACCACTATATATTCTTTTTCCTATTCACCAATAAAATTAAGTTCTATTCACATTTTTTTCTTTGTGTCTTCCATTACTTTGGCACCTCTCTCTAGCCACAACTAGTAGAGAATATTCATCCAGGGCCACAAGGTAATTGCATAGCCTTCCCTGCCATCTAACCAAGACTTAGTATTAATCCAATACTAAGGTAGGATTCTCTTTTGTGTATCTGTTCTGCGCCTCATAACACAACAAAAATGGTGCTCACTACAGGGGCTGTAAGCCCCTTGGTGATCCCTTTTGCATCCACGTTTTCAAGTCCTTTGTCTCCGCCTATACATGAGCCAACCTCACCTGAAATTACTAGCCTCCTATTGAGGAAGACATTGCAGACCTGCCTATTGTTCCTACTGTACTGAACCTTGGGAATAGTCCCCGCCTAGTTGCTTACCCCTTGGTTACCCCTGACTTAGAAAAAGTCATGGCAGTAGCCCTTGGCATAGCCCATGAAGAAGCCATCCTTTGCCTCCAGTTGCAGTTCAGCCAGGCTGAATACTACAAAATGATTGTGGCTCCTCAATTTCTACAGCATCTCCTCTCAGCAGCTGGCTCCACTGAGCACCTACTGTTATCCTTTGTACAGCCTCCCTTAGCCCATCATCAAATGGTGTTAGGGATCCACATTCAAGAAATCCTGTCTCTACAAGCAGCTATTGCTCATCACTGGGATCAATTTGCTGCCTATCAACAGTGGATTCATTCTCTGTTTTCCTTGGTATCATACAACCAACGCAACTCTGTCACCTCCCAGACTTGCTTGGTTAATTCCATTGAGCAAATGCGCCAGTCCATCCCTGAATACGTCAGAGAGCGTCTACATGAGTTTCACCAGTTGGAACAACCCTGGAAAACCCAAGTAGATTCCACCCTGAACGCTTATCTCACCAACTTTAAACAACTTGTACAGCAGCTTAAGGCATTAAGCACTTATTCCTTTGAGAAACTGCAGCAGGTAGCAAACCTTGCTGCTAAAGGCCTTAATGAGCTCAGTGCAGAATTTGATCAAGAAAGATCTGTCACTACTGCTGCTATTGCCAAGCTCCAAAATCAAGTGAATGAATTATCTATGCCCAAGCCAGATGCTCCACCTTCTCCCCCATCTGATGATTTGGTGGATAGAGAGCAGAGATTATGGGATGCTATTTAAGTGCTATGTGTGTCTACCCGCAGTCAAGGACGTACTACTGAAGCTCCTCATCCTGACCCCCAGGTTCTTGCCCTAACCACTCAAGTTGCTGAGCTACAGCAGGAACTTGCTGACTTACGCAAAATGGTGGCAACTGCTGCTAGTCTAGTTGGGGTTGTCAATGAAGATGGCTACTTCCCTGGCTTGCCAGGAGCCCCTCAAATTCAATGCGCTAGGGAGTTGATTGCCCTAGCTAATGAGGTGTATCATTTGAAACAGGATCATGCTGAGTTAGACAGAGACGTACAAGAGATGAGTGAATCAATTGACTCAGTAAACAACTAGTTTGCCCCTTGCCTCTCAGTGGGGCCATCCCTTACTTCTCAACTGGCTGAGCTTTCCATGGTAGTAACCTCCCAAGGCCAACACCTAGATGTTACTGAGTGACAGACCACTCTAGCTAATGATACAGGTGCATTTTCTGCTAAGACCCTGACAATCCTTGAGGAAAGTGTTTGACAGTTGTGGGCTAGACAACCCCCCTCCAAATCTGAAGCAGAATCCCCCTGCACATAACTGTACTCAATAGCAATAATGATGGTCCAACTCCTGACGCACATTTCAAGCCTAACTTTAAACAAGTCTTTGATCCCAAAACCTCAACTATTTCAGCTTTCTTAACTATCTATGAAAATACCATGAGACAAGCATCATATGAGGTTAAGAAGGAACATATTTTGACCTTTCTACACCTGACCTGCTAGGAGGTGGTGGTGCCTGAGCTGCCCACCATTGAGACTTGGGAAGATATGAAGCAGCTTCTGATTGATAATTTTGGTGGCAACCTTAGCCTGGAAGTAAAGAAGGACGCCTTCATGCACATTGCTTTCAAACCTAAGGAGACTCTAGCTGAGTTTGCAGACAGATTCTACATGGAAGGACAGCAACTGATAACAATCAGACAATTGACAGCTCACAAAGCCTACATGGCTTGCACTCAAGCCCTCAAGATCAACCAACTTCTGTTCCTTCACTTCAAAGCCCATAAAGCTATGCTTTCCTCCATGAAAAGCATAAAGACGCTGTTGCAGGACATGCACCTTACCCATTCTGGAGCAGTTGTTTGGGAGAATAATGCTGCTTCTAACTCCAGTTTGTCTTCCTGTGGCCCGAGCATCCTTACAATGAACTTGCAAAATCCTCCTTGAAGCCAAGGTTGCCACAACTGTGACCAGATATGTCACCATTCTTGAGTCTGCACCAACCCTTGGGTTGAAGGAGCTGACCCCAAGGAACAGGCAGGAAAAGAGCAGTCAACCAAGATGCAGTGACGCTCTTGGTTGATAATTCTTCCCAGTCTCTTTCAATCCCTCCCTCTATAACTGACTCCAAGCCTGCTGACACTGAGGCTCCTCCCATCCTCCTATTGTTCCATGATATCTCTGACAACTCTGACCTGAATGATTATGATGTCAAAGACCCTGAAACGTATGGGTACTTGGTTCTTGCAGTCCCCTACAAATTAAAATCAGAGAAGACTACAACAACTACTAAGCCTTTGCCTGAGGCCAAAGAAGTTGTCTCTTGCCCCTACCTCACTCAAGCAAAGAGGTCCTCTGTGTTAGTGGAGTTGTCAGAAGAAGCCGCTGAAGTTGCTGACGCTGTATTCAAGAATGTGTCAGTTTTGCTTCCTCTCTAAACTGTCTATAAGGGGTTTCCAGGCTTAAGATGCATGATTGAGAAGTGGGACAAAAAACTATCAGAGGCTCAAGACATCTTGTCTGTCCTCTCACTCTTTGGTTTTACTACTACCTGCATAGAAATATCCATCCAAAAGGTGAATATCAAGGCCATCTTGAATACAGGATCCCCTGTTAATGTTGTCTCCTCAAAGCTTGTCAAAAAGCTCAAGCTTGACCCTGACTTTAATTATCACCAGTTGTATGGCCCTGCTGGATTATCCATGACTTGCACCATAGGAGCCTACTACGCTCTCCCCATGTGGTTTGGCAAGCTTCTCTTAGCTGCACGTGCAGTTGTCTTGGAGAACAAAGAGCTACAATCTCTTAGTTAGTACCCAGTTCCTTAGGGAATACAATGGGATCATCAACTTGAAAGATGATTACCTCTCTATTCTAGGGTAAAAAGTCTCTCTGATCTTTGAAGAGCCAATTAAAGTTCCCGGGAAGCGCCTCAAGATGTGTGCTTTAGAATATCCCACTGGTGTTTTCACTCAAAAAGTACTGTACCCACTCCTCCAACATGAAGTGTCCCCCCATGGCTTGTCCTGCGTCTGAGGGGATTCCTCTTCTGGCCACATCTGCTGTAACCATCCCCCTGGCTTTCAGGCCATCCTGGACTCCCAAATATTGTATGAGCTATCTGAACAAACTTTCTTGGAGCTTTATTCTCCTCCCTCATTAGGTTGCAACAAACCTTACCTCTGTCCTGAAATCCTAGATGTCTCCCATAAGGACCCTGTTCAATTGCTAGTAGCTAACTTAAAGGCTCTCCCCATAAACGTATCTATAGGGCAGGTTTTTGGTTATGGCAAATTATTGAATGCTCCTGATGTCTTGTCCCTTCATCCCTTTGGTATGTTTCAGGACTTTAACCTACCAGAAGATGAGCCCCAAGTCTTATCCTTGTTTACTGTGCAAGACTTCCCACAGCTATCCCCAGTTCAACAGAAATAGGTGCTTAAATTTCTAGATCAATTTTCAGAAATCTTTTCCAAAGACAGCACTAACTATGGCCAAGCCAAAGGAGTTACCTATCATATTGATGCTGAAGACGCTCCCCCTTCTGCGCTAAACCATATTGCTGCAGTTGCGTGGAGGACGCCCAGGTGTCTAAAGAGCTCAAACAACTATTAGACGCTGGGCTACTGGCCCCTTCCCAAAGTCCTTGGGCTTCACCCCTACTCATCCTAAAGAAGAAGAATGGGGGTCATCATATTGTGATGAACTACTGACAATTAAACTTGTTAACCAAGAAGGACTCTTACCCCTTGCCGTTTATTGATGATGATCTCTGCCAACTTGGAGGTTCTAAGTTATTCTCTGCTATTGATCTGGCATTGGGATACTGGCAAGTTGATCTTTTGCCCAAGGACCGCCAAAAGGCTGCACTCATTACCTCTGAAGGACTGTTTGAGCCTACCTGCATGCAGCAGGGACTCTGCAATGCCCTGGACACCATCCAAAGGGCCATGGACTCCATCCTCCGCAACTTGAAACTGTCCTGTGTCCTAGTATACTTAGATGATATAACAGCCTTCAGCGCTACCTTCACCAATCGCCTGGCTCATCTCAAAAAAGGTGTTCATAAAAATTTGAGGAGCTGGCCTCAAGATAAAACCCTCTAAGTGTGCTTTCTTCAAAGAGTGTCTTGAATTCTTGGGCCATGAAGTAACCCAGACAGGGATTCACCCAATGTCTAAGAAGGTTGAAGCCAATGACAAAATGCTTCTGCCCACCAATCTGCAAGAGGTACAAGTCTTTCTGGGTATGATGGGATACTACAGGCAGTTCATTCCCAACTTTGCTAATAATAGTGAGCCCCTAGTCCAGCTGTTATGTAATGTCCCTTTTGAATGGACCGCCAGCCAACAGCAAGCCTTTGAGACCCTTAAACAGAAGCTCAAGGAGGCTCCCATCCTAGTGTATCCTGACTACAATAAGGAATTAATCCTATACACTGATGCTAGCAATCTTGCTATTTTGGCTATTTTGGCCTAACTAGATGACAAAGGTGTGGACCATAAAGTGGCTTATACTTCCTGTGTTCTAAACAAGCATGAGAAAAACTACAGTGTCACAGAGAAAGAATGTCTTGTCGTGCTGCATGCAGTCAACAGTTCTGCCATTACATGTATGGTACCTATTTTACTGTTGTCACTGACCACGCTTTGCTTAAGTGGTTAAAACAGCTTAAGGATCCAGAAGTACAATTAGCTAGATGGGCCCTCTGCATGCAAGGTTATGACTTCACTGTGCTCCATTGCCCCAGGATTCAACATCAGAACACTGATGGTTTATCCAGAATGCCCATCCTTGCTCTACATCCTGCTGAGGCTGATTGGCTGTATGAGCTAATTGGATACCCTTCCTCTTGGGAAAGCAAGACAGAAGAAGTCTAAGTAGCCTTGGTCAAACTATCTGAAGATACACTCATTTGAGACAATCAGCTCTTCAAGAAAGTATGAGACTAATACCTACCTTATGTATAACCTAGTCTTCATCTTTTGTTGGTGCTTCAAGCTCATAAGGAGACAGGACATCAGCATTTCCAAGACCTACAAATGGCTCCATAGAAACTATTTCTGAAAAACCTTTGTCTTCTGATTCCATATGTCATAGCTAGTTGCAACAATTACCAGCTCCAGCAACCTTGAGCTGCCTCTTGCAAGTTCAAGCTAGTTCCCCCTCAACATGCCTTTCATACAGCCATCATTGACGCTGTAGGGCCTTTTCCCTGCTCCTGCTCTGGTTGCTGCTTTATCCTAATTACTGTTGATTATTTTAGCAATTGTATAGAGGCTTTTCCTACTAGGGACATCACTTCTAAGACAACTGCCGCCTTTCTGTTGCAAGACGTATTCTACCGCCATGGCTGTCCTCAAGTGTTGCTTTCTGACAATGGGACTAACTTCAACGCCAAGTTAGTAACATCTGTTGTTGAAGCCTTGGTGTCTCACCAGCCTTTCTCTTCCCCCTATAATCTGTCTATCAATGGGGCTGTCAAGTGTGCAAGCTCAACTCTGGTCTCTATCATGAGGAAACTCACTTACTCTGACGCTGCAAACTGGGATCTATACTTACCTACTGCTCTCTTTGCTTATAATCTTAGCAAACATTGTGTCACAGGGTATTCCCCCTTTGCTATGCTATATAAATGTGAGGCCACTACTCTGTTGCTTCTAGGGGGCCCTACTCTCCTCTGATAAGGCTATGAGCCCTGATGACCATATCAAAGATCTAGTCAGCTGCATCATTTATATACAAGCTACTGCATAAACTTCTGCTTAAAAGACCAAGATGCTTGAGCTCTCTCCTGACAATGCTGGGCGCTCTCCTTTGCCTGAGTTCAACATTGGGGACCACATTCTCTACTATCAGCATAGAGTAGGAGGGAGCACTCATAAGTTAGATATGTTGTGTGTTGAACCTCTAGAAGTTACCTTCAAGCAAGGATTTAGGTATACTGTGAAACTCCTCTCTAGTGATTTCCCATTTGCCTGAGTGCATGCTAAGTTCCTCTGCAAGCACTACCCCCTAAGGCCAATCTAGAGGGGGGCAATGCTGTGAATGCCGCCATTCACTCTGTTTTGATTTTGCCATTGATGGGTTATTTTGAGGACAAATCTCTCTCTTTTACTTTTGCCCCTTGAAATGAATCTGGATCCAAATCTGGAAATTCAATTGTTTAGTTTCCTGATTCTTCACAACTCAATTGCCCCACTCATGCTTGTAGCAAGTGATCCTACCATCCCGGTAGTGTTTTGTGGTATTATCAACCACTATATATTCCATTTCCTATTTATCAATGAAAATTAAGATCTATTCACATTTTTGTCTTTGTTCTTCAAGTACTTTGGCGCCTCTCTAGCCAAGTCTAGTAGATAATTTTCATCCAGGGCCACAAGGTAATTGCATAGCCTTCCCTGCCATCTAACCAAGACTTAGTACTAATCCAATCCTAAGGTCGGGATTCCCTGTTGTGTGTCTGTGCTGCGCCTCAGAACATAACAGTGCCCACCCAGGAACAACTTAGTAAATTCATCAGCAATAAGAGAATTGCTGCCAATCCCCCTCCCCCAAGGCCTCTGATGACCTCTCTGAGCTTACGCTCACCCATGAGCTCAAACAGCTTCCAAGTGGGGAGCACTTTCTCCTCCATGACAATGGGCCCAGCAGCAATGACTTCATAATCTGCTAAGCCACTTATCAGAACCTGCTGGAGTTAAAAAGGGCTTTAACCTGGCTAGTTGATGGTACCTTTGCCACTTTCCCCCGGATGTTCAAGCAGCGCCAGATGATCCATGCCCATATTGACATCTGGGTGATTCCATTCATGTTCTTTCTTCTTCCTGGGGCCACTGAGGCCATCTAAACTCATGCTTTATCCATCCTTTGACAATCACTTTCTCACTTCCTGACAACAACAATTTCAAGAAGACCCCCCTACACCCGCGCCAACCCTACTGCTGTTGACAAGGACCAGGCCACCCTGGACTTGGAGGAAAAGATAAGGCTGAGAGCTCTGGGGCCTCACATTTGCATGATGGACTTTGAGCCTGCTCAGTTCAATGCATTTGAGCAGCTATTCAGTGGGGAGATGCAGGGGTGCCACTTCCACTTCTGCCAAGAAGTTGCTTGGAATATGCAGGCCCAGGCCAAGCTTAGTAGGTTGAGCCAGAGGGACACTTTGGACACCTGCAAATTTGTGCTTGCACAATTTAGTGCCTTGGCTTTTTTAAAGTCAGAGCACACTGCGCAGGGGGTTGAGGTTCTCTCAAAGGATCCTTACATGGCAAAGCACTCAGAGTTAAAGCCTTTCCTTGATTACTTTGAGCCCCAGTGGATTGGGAAGGTCATCACGCAGAGGCAAGGCAAGGCCTGCGCCAAGGCCAGTTGGAACGTTTACCGGGCGGCCATCAATGGGGAGCTCAAGATCACTTTGGCACTAGAGGCTTATCACAAGCATATTAAGGCCAACTTTGGGCTTCATCCAAAGTTCAATAAGTTCTTCTCCCTCCTGAAGCATGAGCAAGAGAAAACCATCTCCAAGCTCAGAGATCTCGCCAACTGTGTCCCCCTCACCAAGCCTACAACCCGCTCCACCCTCTTCACCAAGGTCATCCAGGGTGTGGCCAAGTACAAGTATAAGGCCTCTGAGCTTAAGCAGCAGCTTGAGCTTATTGCCACTGCCCTCCTGAAAGGGGCTAAAATGAAAAGGGGAAAGAAGGATGAAGAGTAAAGTTGCCTGCTTGCTCAGTTATATGATTTTTACTTTTTACTTTTAACTTTTTAGCTTTAATTTTTAATTTTTAGTTTTGATCATTCAGTTTTTAGTTTTAATTTTTAAGTTTTTTTGATTTAATTAGATAGCAGTGATTATTTTATTTATACATGGTAAGTTTGAGATGAATATTTATAGTTGAAATAAAGTGAAATATCTAAATTTTTATTAATTTCCAAATAAAACATATGATATTCACAGGTGTGCTTATATGAACTATATCAAATAAACATTAATATTTCTTCATATTTTGCATACTTTTATTGTTGTGTTTTTTATTTTTGTTTCATTGGAATTCTAATTTTTATGGTAATAAAAATATTTTTATAATGAAGAGTGTAAATTACATAGTAAAAAGAGAATTAGTTGCTTATTTCTCCTTATTTTTACTAATTGGAGTACTGTTTTTATTGAATTTTTGAGCTTTCTGGGGTTAATGTAGTATACCATAGCTGTATAGCTTAATTTTTATATTAAAATTTTTCAGTACATCAAGATCTGTTAGTTAAAAAAGTGTTGATTTCCAGTTATCAATCAGGGAAAAAGCTGAATTCTCACTTTACTATAGTGTTAAGCACCAGGGAGTCAAACTTACCACAGTTGCCAATAATGTACCCTATGTCCCATAAACTCAAAAGATTGGCACAATTCTTTGATACCACAGATATCTGGGACACACCTGTAGCAGGAATTTTCATGAATACCTCAAGACACACCAATGATGGCCCAATATGCTGGACAACATCAAGGAAGTACTAGACCAATGCAAAGTCTGTGAAAAGTACGTCCACTCTAAGGCACCCCCAAGTCAGTAATACCAGTTTCAATCAGACAGCCCTTCAAAGTGTGGTCACTGGACATTGTGAGGCCAATGCCCAGAAATAACAAAGGCAAAAGGTACATTATCAAAGTTATTGACTATGCAACTATGGGGCTGTAGCACAAGCCACAAAGGAACCAAAGAAAACAATGTAAGGCAGTTTATTGGCAAATAAATCATAACAAAGTTTGGTAAGCCTGACTTCCTGATCACAGACAAAGGAACCAAACTTAAGGCCATTGATGCCAATATCTACCTCGCCAAAAATGGAATAAATCACACCACAGCTAGCCCATATCACCCTCAAGAAAATGGACAAGTAGAACAACTAAATGGCGCGCTTGTAGAAGCCCTCAGTAAGTTATCTGCTAAAAATCCAAAATCCTGGGTCAACATGCTACCAACTGCCCTTATGGTCTGCAGAACACAAGTCAACCGCAATACAGGCAAAAGCCCTTATGAACTTGTCTATGGTCAGAGACCTTCACTTGTCACTCAACCACAGGACCACAACTGCCGCTTCCCAAGAAGATATCAGACAGTGGTGATCCAAAAGTACTACAAGCCAGAAAGGACCAAGAGGCAATGGAACAATAAAGGGTTTAGCGAGAAGCAATCCCATTGCAACAAGAAAGGTTCCAAGTCGGAGATAAGATCTGGGTTGTCAATCACAACCAACATAAACTAGACCCAGGGTTACGTGGACCAGGCATTGTCATGGAAGTTAAGCCTAATACCAACTACCTCATCAAAGGGATTGGAGCTCAAACTGGACTGAAACACATGCACCACAACTGGCTCTGCCTGAGCAAAGCAAGAAAAGCATAATGTAACTCTCAACTTCCTGTACCCAACGCATAACTGGATCAGTACCAGGCCCCAATCACCAACACTCTCAAGAAAATCTATAAGGTTTCACCTTCCAGTACCCCAGGGAGAGATGTTTCAACATCTTATATCACTCTCTCTTGGGAAATTAATTCCCCAAGTAGCTCCCCAAATGATACCCCGGCTAATCATTAATCAGTGGCACTCTTATCATTTGCCTATCTATTAAGGGGATCAAACATTTTGAGTCTTAAGCAAAACACTACTTGGACAAGCCTCATGACCACCATGATGTACATGAACAACATATGTCTTCTCATGACACTACAAAATACTCTAAACTCATATTCAATAAAGTATCATTCTCTTCTTAATTTTCCTCCTTATCCTGTTTATTATACTTCTAAGAAGTATATACTTGACACCTTTATAAAATCATTTATGTCCTCAGGATAAACTGTAAAGTTAACCCCTCAACAGCCAATGGACATGAAAGAATTGTCCCAGTCAAAACTAGGCTTAGTTTTGTGGAGCTGGTCTAATCCTACAACAATGTTTATTTCAAGTACAGATATTAATGAGCCTGAAATAGTGGAATTGATAGAGTTAAGATAAATAAAAATAGAACTGTCTCACAATTATTATGAGCACAGCTCTTGTCAGAAAGACTAAAAACCTTTATCTTGGACTTGAATGTGAGTAGGTGATACCTGTCTATAAAGCTTTCTGACACCAAGTTTTTATCAGCACCTGAGTTGACAAGCTTCTGGTAGCTACTACTATAGATTCAGAACCTGCTGGAAAAAATGTAGGATTGTCATATTCTTTTGCATAAACTCACTAACTTACTGGAATATTTTTCATCTTATTATATAAAAATGTAAGTTGTTCTGGATGAAAATTACTCCATTAAGTTGGTGAGTTCATGCAAAAGAATTTGAAAATCCTGCATTTTTCCCAACAGGTTCTGAATCTACAGTAATTTTATAGAGGAAATATAGATGAGCAGTTTATTTTTTAGAGTAAATAAGCATAGTCAATGGATCTTTTTCAGAACCTTGAGATATGACAATAGAATCAATACCACTTTTGAATTATTTCATATGATAATCTTCAATAAATAATAGGGCAGAGGTTCAATTCACTACTGGGCTCTGCGGTCTTTTCTCAGTTGCTGAGAAGTATCTTGATCCTCAAGAAATGAAAGAGATGGTTTTTCAGGTTTGTTTAGACCATAATTCTTGGACTTGTTCTTGTCCCCACCCTTAAACTGATACTTATCAATGCTTTTACAATGGGCATTGAGACATTCATTAAATTTATTAGATTGCTCTGGTCTGAAGTATTGATAAGATCCATAAGCTGTTTTATACTTTTCTTCAGAAGTGCAGGCTTCATTATAAGTACTGGCTAATGAGATGCAGTGAGACATGCCTATTTATTACACAGATAAGGCTTCATGTTATGAACAAAAAGCTGTTGACAAAAAACACCTTCCACATCCAGGGTAAGTGGTGCTTTTTGGAAAATGTGTGTATGCTGCTCAACATACTCCAAAACAGACCCTGGTTGAGCAGGATCAATCATATCACGCACAGCTGCCATGTCAGCAACCTTGGAAGTGAATTTATTCACCAAGGCATCCTTGAAGTCAACCTAAAGCAGTTCACAGCTCTCATAGGAGTACTCACAGGCCAAAACTGCAGCACACTCTTTAAGAGCAGACACCACCTCACCAACTGTCAGGGATCCAGTCTTGGGTGGCTGGCCTGTCAGTTTTGGGGGTCACTTGGGCCGGGGTTTTCGCGGGTAAAGCCCACCACAAGAGAGGTGCTAACTTAAAAATGTAGGAAAGGGACTTCCCCACTCAGGACCACAGGCCGGCAGCCAGGATTATAGTGTCAATCACCCCTGTGAGGATGATGTACACAATCCTTTTCAGGGATCCACTCATTGGGAAGTCTCTCTCCAATTGAATGAAGGAGAGCTCCCAAGTTAAATTTGACTAGAGTGGACCCTACTAGAATCCTAACATTAACATGTGTAGGGGGTGACCAAATAAGCGGAATCTCCCCAGGAAGGGAGTGAAGTGATTTAGAAGGTAATAGACGCTGGTGTATCCCAAGACCAACCAGGGGGCTTTGGGGTGGATACAGTAGTTTTAAAAGCTATGGCAACAACCAAAAATACCTCAGATTCAAACAAAATGATTTCATATTTGAAAAAAATCCAAGTTGCGCAAGATTCAGGATTCAAATAATTTAAATATTTTTGGTTAATAAATGAACTGTCAAACAAAAAAACAAAATTGCACTAGCCCATTATACAAAATTATATCAAACATCAAGCAGTGTAATGTAACCCACAAACAAAATGAACTGATGCAACAAGTGAGATGGATGGATGATATTCCAGAGTATATTATAATCCAAGCAGGATTCATATGAGGCACCAACAGAAGGACTAAAGTGAAACAAAATTGGAGCAATCTAGAAGCAAGATTCCACAAGCATAAAAAAAATGAACTCACGCAAGATGTGTAGTATGAGCAGTCTAAAATAGAAAAATAACAGTATAACAGCCAATCAACAACTATCCAATTTAGGAACAGAGGCATTTAATTCATTTTAATAGCTCCTGATTTGTATGTAATGGTTTGGAGAACCTTCCAAATATATACTTGAGATTACAATAAAAATAAATCATTAAATTTTAAAATTTCTACTTTTAGTGATTTTATCCTAGGTTTTTTACAATGGTTTTTAACAACAACAACCTTTTTGACGGCGCCAGCAGCCAATCCAGCTTCAATGAAGGCAAGGCTCAGAACGTGGAGGCACCTGTTTACACCCAAGCCTTTGAGGCAGGTAACAAGGAAACTGTCCTGTTACTGACCCCTGACCCATATGGCTTTGACTTGTTCAGTAGTCACTTAGTGTCTAGCTCTGCCCCTGCTCCTGTACCCACCCCCACACAAGCTGCCTGCCAACCAACCAATCAGGATGGCAACCTTAATTTGGAACAACTTCCTGTCACCACCCAACCTGCCCCCTACAGCCAATCAGGCTTCAGCTCCTATGGCCCAGCGCCCCAAACAACAAATCATCACCGCCCAAATTCTCCAAGAAATTGTGGCACTAAACCTACAGGGTCTGTCATGAGACCAGATTGTTGCCCATTTGCAATTTACCCAAGCTATTGTCATGCAGGAATTCAACAACCTGATGAAAAGGGGGAATCTGATTGGGACAGCCAAGAAGCCCAAGAAGGCCCCTGAGTCCCAAATCAATGAGGCATACCCAATAATGCTTGACCTCCTCCAGCGGGATCCAAAGCTTCCCTTGACCCAGATCCGCAAACAGCTTGCACACCATAACATATGGGTCTCTGAGCGCATGGTGCAGCTCTGGATGCACGGAAAGGTGGCTTTCATATGGGTTCTTACCAATTTTGCCGGCAACCAATGGGATGGTGCTGAGGATTCCCCATATAACACTGCCATTGAATAAACCCTGATCCAATACCTGACTAGTCTAACCAATGATGTCATGTTCATCTCCTATTATAAGCTATTGATAGCTTTTGATGATTTTGGCAAGCAAGAAAGAGCCGCCACTCAAAAAGGAAGGAAGAAGGTCAAGAAGGGGACTTTCATTGGTGAACTTCTGGCTGTTTCAGCCAAGAGTTTTGTCTACTATCCAAAAAACCCAGATTTTATTGATGGCTACAAGTACAGCCACATCCTTGGTGGATTACTTGACTCCTGGGATGGCTCAAATTCCAAGTACTGGGGTTTCTTGAGCCACCAGATGGAGGGTAGCTCCACCGCCCTTGAGCCATCCAGGAATGCAGGGTATCAGGCCTCTGTGTACCCAGCTGGTCACACTGACATCCATCTGGCTGATGTTGTGTTCTTTAATATTGGAGATACACTCCAGGAGCGCCGCCCTCAGGCTTTCAACAACCTTTATCTTGGGGTCCTTGACCACAATTCTCTCTTTGGTCACCAACTGGTGGCTGACTTGTTTGAGTAAATGGTTTTCAATATGAATATGGGCAACCAATCACAGAAATACAAGCACCTCCCACCACGTGCCACTGCCACTTACCAGCCCATCCAGCCAATGACAGACAAGGAATATAATGAGCGTTATATGGTGGCCATCACGTGCAATCCTTCTACCCCAACCCCGCCACCAACACCCCTCACCCGCAAGCCTAACCCACACAATCCCAGACACCCCAGGCCAGCACTGCCTCTACATCTTCCTTCCTGTGATATTCTGTCTCCTAGGCATCACTCTTCCTTGCCCTAATAAACCCCCTATTGCCAAACATTTTCTATTTATATTATCTTTATTTTGAATTTCAATTGTTCATGTTCTCTTTTAATAGTTGGCTATATTCTTTATGTTCAGCTTATTTCTATAAAATCATATATTTACTATGTTGTGTATCTAGATCCAGAACACAGTTATTTTTAGCACTTTGTACAGCTCCTTGTGAAAATATTAACAACAATTTGGTGATCAACTAAATTTGAATTAGAAAATTATAGGTTAATTGATTTTAGATAAAGTT
Organism: Entomophthora muscae; assembly: GCA_014839935.2. NCBI lineage: Eukaryota > Fungi > Entomophthoromycota > Entomophthoromycetes > Entomophthorales > Entomophthoraceae > Entomophthora > Entomophthora muscae. The sequence goes on along the minus strand of QTSX02000998.1, from coordinate 43,347 downwards.
GTTACTGATCCAAATTCAAAACCTTAATGATAAACTTTAAGTCAATTGGGAGCTGAGTGATAAAGTGATTGTTGTGACAAAAAGGGTCATTCAATAATTCTTTGATGCATGTGCGCTAATTAATATGATTGGCTGGTTGTTTTGCCATTGTGCGCCATTGCAGCTGTGACAAGTTGTTGATGGACTAGCGCCCAATCATCTGCTGGGTTAGCACTAGTCCACCAACAACTTGCCACAGCAACAATGGCTCACAATGGCAAAACAACCATCCAATCATATTAATTAGCGCACATACATCAAAGAATTATTGAATGACCCTTTATGTCACAACAATCACTTTATCACTCAGCTCCCAATTGACTTAAAGTTTATCATTAAGGTTTTGAATTTGGATCAGTAACAACTTTATCTAAAATCAATTAACCTATAATTTTCTAATTCAAATTTAGTTGATCACCAAATTGTTGTTAATATTTTCACAAGGAGCTAAGAAAAGCGCCAAAAATAATATGGCAATTGAGGAAACAATGCCAATACAAAGCAAACAACACATATTGTGTTGAGCGTAAAACATATACACAATGGGTAAAAAAAGGGGATAATGTAGTAATGTGAAAACAAACAGGAATAAACAAAGAGGCAACAGTATCATAATAATACAGATTTTATTGGAGCAAAAGCTATAAAAACATGTGGAAAGGTTAGTAAAAAAATCATATGAGAGAATTGGAGAAACTTCTATAAGACCTTGAATCTGCAATTGCAAAAATCAAAGACATTGACCGCAAGGTCAAGGCAAAAGTCAAGGCCGCCGTTCTTACAGGGGAAAAATTTGAAAAGGTGTCTGCCAAGTCACTCATGGTCAATATGTCAGACACCCCCAAAATAACAATTGAGCATCTTCTTAACATTCAAAAAACTGTAGTTGAGGGCCTCCAGTTCAAGTTGTTTGCCCTCTCTGCGCCGTCTGTCTGGGTTGACAATCCTGAGATGCATGCACATCTCAAGCCAGCCAAGCAAGCAAGAACCAAGGATACAGAACTGCCCGCCCAACTGCTTGCGCCAAGAATGGCTAAGTCTGCTGAAGCCGCCGGCAAAGAGGAAACACAAGAATGTAACATAAAAAATAAAATTAATAAATTTTCAAAAAACTTACCTTTTTTTAGAAAACATTGACAGTGTTCTGCTGGGTCCTGTTCCCCTTTGTTCCCACCATATTCTACATCAACTACGCCAATAATGTGGTGAGGCAGCTCTATCTGTCCCCCCTGTCTTGCAGGAGCTCAAAGGCGGAATTCACGGGTCTTTCCAAATGACAAGGGACACGCTAGTCAGGCTGAGCATTCTGAGGGGGCATCTGAGTGGGCACTTACTGCCTACAAGGATGCCCAACTGGTCCACCTTGAACTGGTGGTCCTCAGTGGAGTTTACTGTGTAAACTCCATTGAGCTTGTTTGGGACGTCCTGGAGATGCTCCCATTCAAGAATGTACCGGAGATGGGCTGGTACCATGCAGCTGCTTGCTTCTGCTTTCCGGTAGAGCATACACTCTCTTACCTGCTGGAGAACTTCAGGCGCACGGTAGGAAACTTGGCTGTTGCAGATGCAACAGCCATGAAGAAGACCAAAATCTTTCTTGCTGACTTCAGGCTGGCCTGGAGTGCTGACAAGACAGGGGTCTCTCTAGCAATGGAGCTCATGTTTGCCAAGACAAAGCACAAGAAGAAGATTAGCACTGTGTATAATAAGTTCTGTGAGTTTACTGAAGCCTTTGCTGGGCAAAGGCTTCACCTCGTGGTTTACCTGGGGTTACTCTTTTACTTCAGGATGACCGCGTCTGTAGAGGACCTGGACGGGGTCCTCCTTGGGATCAATGAGGCCCAGCTCACCTTGGATGGGAAGAAGGTCCCCCCAGGTACAACTCAGTTGACCATGTGATCCAGGACACCCTGGTCCTGGCTGGGATATACGGGGTTGCAGCCCTGCCTGAAAAGCTGCTGCTTCACTCCCACCTGACCCTACTGCCTTTACCAGCAGGCAGGAGTATTTCAATAAGGGTGTATCCACCGTTCATGGTGTGGCAGTGGAGGTTGTGCGCCATCTCTACTGTGGGGTGGGTACATACCAAAGGACTCACTATAGGTGCACACAATAAAAATGTGATTCCAATAAATTTTATTACAATTTATATTATTTTTACTATAATAAATTTTTATCATTTTTATTTCAGCAAACCAGTTTTGCAAAATATATTGCAGAAACAGTTTTCATAAAAGCATAAAATTATACATTAATAAAATAAATTCTAACTTGTACATTTTACGTTTAATTTTTTTAAAACTATTTTTATATTTATTTGACAAAAGTGATATAAATATATTTGTGTAATCCAGTATTGAGCGTTTGGGATCATCTCAGATGGCATAATAAAATAATACAAAATAAAATAAATAAATTACTAACATTCATTGATGGTCCTGCTGAATGTGATTGCTGGCTTGGAAACATCTAAATATAAAATGATAATTAATAAATCTTGAATAGTAAATTAGATAATATAAAAAGAGTTGGACACACTAAGCCTTTAATTGATTGGCTGTTTGGCTAGGCATGTGGGGATGAACAAATCAGTGTGGCCATAGAATTTGGCCACGGTCTCAGCTGGTAGGGTGTGGGTCCCGGCCTGCAGCAAATCAAACATGTCCTTGGTCCCAGTTGGGGTTCCTTGCTTGACAACTTGCTTGAGCCACCCAAAAACTTCCTTGATGGGATTTAGGAAGGGCAAATAGGCGGGGAGAAAGAGAAGGCGCAAGTTTGCTGTGGCCAATTGCTGGGGGGCCACTGCAATGCTAGTGTCAATCATTGGGAATTCCTCAAGAATATCAGCCACCTTATGAAGACCAATGTTGTCCAGCACAATGACGTTGGTGAAGCCCAGGCTTGTGTGCCTCAGGTGCTCCTGGACCAATTGGAGGAATGATAGAAAGGTCCTGCTGTTATGTGAACCCAATATCATTTGGTAGAGCTCAACCCCCTTTGGGCTGAGGAGAGTCACCATTGAATAGGCTATGGCGCAGACTGCTGCACGCCAAGCTACCCTGTCATTTGAGCCTTTTGAGACATATTCATATGCATTGTGCATAGATAAGGAAAATTTCAATGTGTCAATATAGTAGAATTTCACTGTCCCTTTTTTTTGAGGGCAGTGTAGGCCTCAGCATATTTTTTTCTGGGTCTCAATGTTGTTGGGCTATTACAATTGTAGGGTTATACCCTGAGCCTTTTCCAGGAAAAGTGCATTCCCTTGACCAGATGTTAGTAAAAGGAAATTGAGGCCTCAACCCCAAAAGTAGATTTAACCATTGACTGTATATTTTCTAGTTCAAGATGGCAATCTCGGGTTATCCACTGGTGGATTGCCCATTTGTGCTCCTTGGTGAGCATGGTTGACACGTGCAAGGATTTCTCTGGAGCAAGGACTCAGCCAGTATTGATGAATTTGTGGAAGGTCTTGCTGGCATACTTGGGATCCACTCCAAAAATAGCTGCAGCCGCCTTGTAGTCACCAGATTCACGCATTAGCTTGAGCAGGATGATGTGTTTGATATCTGGGATGCGCTTCTGAGCAGGCTTAGTAGGCTCAGATGAACTGGGATCCTGATTGGTGACAGGCTTGCAAGGCATGGGCACCTTGTTGTAGAAGGCTGCAATCTTTTTGAGCACTAACTGTCCCTCATTGATTTGATAGAACTCAAGCTCCTTGACCTCCTCCTGATTGCCATCACTGACGTAGGGCTTGTAGCTAGTATCAAGTACAGGCTTCACCTTCTCCAGCATGACTGATGGGACCAACTCTTGCTGGTACACAACGTTGAACACATATGAAGTAAGTTCTACCTCCTTGTCTCTAAATTTCTTGGTGAAGGTAACCTTGGTGGGCTTTTGGATCAGCTTGGGGACCCAAGGGTTTATGCCCTGCACCCTAGCAGCTTGTGCTCCTTGAACCAGCTGTGTCAGTGCAGCGTCACTATCAAACTCTCCTCTCCTGTCTCCTTCCTGAGTAGGCATTTTTTTGCACTAACTCTGTTCTTTGACCCACAGGGGCAACCACAACTGCAGCGCACAACAGGTAGAATGGTAGTCTGTTGCTGTGTTTCTTCCATTTTAAAATTTAATAAAATATTAAATAAAACTCAATTAAGTTACTCCCTAATTTTAATTTTTGCTTTTATCTGAATATGGATGTTCAATTAATATTTTTTCCCACCCATTATCTCAATTATAGATTTTTTATTTCTTAATTAGTTGTTTCTGGTTTTACAACGCCCATTTTAGAATACCCAAAATAATTTCCACCCATTTCCCCAGATTTTACGCCAAATTAAGTACCCAACACAATATTTTTAAAATTTAAGTTTCAGATCTTGTGTCTTGTTTTAGATACCTTGGTATCATTCTTGATTACAATCCATTGCACACACTAAGTGAGTGATTTTTTTACATAGTGAGTTGCTATTGTGTTCTGTTTTTGGATTGAGTTTTGGCACACAGCGCTTGGGCGTATTTTGTCACCAATTCACATAGTAAACATATGTTCACCAAAAGTCAACTCACACCATTTTGTTTTTGAATCCATGTAATTTGGATTACATTTTGAATGGTTTCTCTTTGCGTGTGAGCACTTCTTTGCTGTGTTGACCCATTTTGCCCATTAATGCCAAAAATCCCTGTTAACAGAGTATATATTTTAACCTGATAGTTGGTTTTTGTTTAAATCTGAAATCATTTTGTTTAAATCTGAGGTATTTTTGGTTGTTGACATAGCTTTTAAAACTACTGTAATAGGTGGTAATCATGCTGTTTCTATGTAAGGGGCATGGTGGCAACGTGGTCCAAAGCAATACCAAATTGAGTTTTCTGATTTGTTGGTAGGAGTTGGTTTGGGGGTTTTGAAGTTCACATTTTCTTGCCCATAACTGATTAACACACAAAAATTTCATACAAGGAAGATGAACTTCATGCTGTTGAAGGGGGAACTTTTAGAATCTACTAATCAAGTGTTTAGAGGTTGAAAATATAGATTTATTGGTTTGATAGGAATAAGAAAATTGTTGGAGCAATTAGCTCAAGAGAAAATATTCAGTTTAAATACTGAAGTCAATTGGGGGATAGAACATAGAGTTTACCAGGCAATCCTGCAAGTGTAGGGTAAAAAGTATTGCTTTGCAGGCCTGCAGCAGACTGCAGCCTGCAATGCAGGAAGAAGAAGTATTTTGGCTTATTGCAGTGCAGTGTTCTTCTACACTGTGATTCTGATGGTTTCTGGGAGTCAGGTGAATGGTACTTCTTAAGCTTGGCTGCTTTGGATTGACTGATTGGCTTGTTGGTTCCCCTGAATATTGTTGTTACAGGTTAGAGCATTTGTTTTGGGTGTGATTGGCTAGTTTGGTATTTTTGGAGCTAAATTTAAATGCTCTTTCATTGCTGTTGTTTTTTTCATCATATGTTGCCTGAGTTTTCAAAATTGGTGTATAATTTATATTAATCTTTGTATTTGAGATTTTGCTATGGGATTTGTTTTTGGTTTTGTTCTTATTAGTGCATTTATTAATTGTTTTCAAACATGTTTTTGAACTGATTTGATTAATAAGGCGACTATCACTCTTAATTTTGTTTTCTGCATTTAATAATGCTCTTTTGTTCTTCTTGATTGTGTCCATTTGTCCAGGGCTTGATGTGAATTTTGGGTAAGGGATATAATCCCTTACAATCCTGAACAGCTTGCCAGTGTGATTGGTTGGGAGGTTGTGTCAGGAATGGCAATTTGGATGTTCCTGAATCCTAAAGTACGGAACCAGAGTCAAACCCTAGACAAAGCCCTTTGCAGACTTCCAGACCCAAAGGCTTGGAATCCGATAACCCACTAACAATTGATAAAGTTGTTGCCAACCCACCAGGACCCAAACCTTTAACTGTCACACAGGATTCTGCAAGCAAACTGCCAGTGCAAGATGCTGGGAATTTCCCCAAAGTTCCAATATCTAACACTGGTAGTTTTCTCAGTGAAATGCACAAGTTTCCCAATGAGAGTCATTACAAACTCCCCCAAAGCCCAGGAAGAGGCACTGAACCTAAAGAGGCACCCAATGCCCAAATCAACAAACAGAAGGATTCAAAGTCTTCTTATCCCAAAGTGGCCAGTGGCAAACTGCCAGTGCTGAGAGCCACACTGCCATCTAAGACCCCCAATGCCAAACCGCCCAAGCTCAGGAAACCCAACCAGAAAATGAAGCCTGGCAGTGTGGTATAAATATCTGCCAGGCCGGGATCAATCCCCATTGTCATTTTTAAATAAATATTATGAGATATTGGTTTCCCCAATTATTACCGTATCTTATTCTTGTCATCTGCCAGTTAACTCAAAGATCATCTGATCCTCCTGCCAGCCTGCCAGCTCAATACTGTCTGCCAGGTTTTTTCTTTGGTCCTGTCCACTTCACATAATACCCCTTAAAGCCCAAGTACAAGGACTACACTGCCAACAACATATTAGCCTGAGATCTCTTGGCCAGATCTACAGAGTTAACCAGATACAATCAAAAAGACCCTTGGTACGTTACCAAACCCCGCCTTTTCAGAGATAAATACAACTTTCTTCCTGCCTACCAATTAGCCATGGGACCATCTTTCACCCCCAAACTAATGCCTGCCTCCACCGCTAAGCTTCCCCTAGACCATACCAATAAGCTATTTGTGTAAATTCACTGCCACCTCTGGCATTGAATTACAAAATCTTCCCCTGCTGCACCAAGAAAGGTCCAAAAACCCCAGCCAAACCCCTTAATTCTTTAGAGGATTTGGCGCATACAGTTGATAAGAGGTTTGTGTTGGCCTATCCCACAGATGTGTTGCCTTTGGCTGCCCCCTCCTGGGAAGAAACGTTGGTCAATTTGGACTTCCTGTTGGCTTGGTGTTGTCCACATTTAAAAACTATAAGAACCAACCAATGAAAGGTGGCCACATTGACAACCAGCAACTCAAGTGAACCTCAAATACATGAGACCCCTTCCAGCCAATCAAATGGGCCTGCAGAAATTGGGTTGAAACATTCCAGTCCCCCTGGTTCTGTCCCACAAAAATTCTCCCCCGGCCAATCAGGTCCAGCTCAAAAATCATGTGACCAAACCCCCCTTTTAACACAGCAAGGGGACCCCCAGTCCCCTGCTTGTCTATTTTCCAAATAGATTAAAGTTTGGTTTTTTGGTTAAATTTCTTTGAAGTTTTTCAATAGTGGAGTCCCAGCTTGGAGTCTCCCTAGTTTAAAATTTTGAAGAGTTTAGTGGTTATTAAGCTTCCTTAAGGCAGCCCAGTTTGAACCTGTCCTGTTCTCTGGCTCATTCCAAAGAAGCTCAAGCATATAGTCCTTTTTGGTTTTTGCTTTGGTTTACAAAATATGACTCAAACCTAGATTTTCCTTTAAAATTCAATATAAACTCTATTGTAACTTTGAGTTTTACTTTGATTTTCTTGTTTCAAACCTGCTTTCCATTTACACTTTTGTTCCTGGTGTCTGCAACCACCCCCCAAGGCTCCTAGACCTGTTCTGCTGTTGCTTTTCACTACCAGCTTGTGGTTACCCCTACTGGGCCCAATTTTATCAAATTTTATTATAAAAACCATACCACTCTTCTCAGGATTCCCTGGAGAACACAACTATGATACTCCCAGTTGTCAAATTTGTTGTATTTTCTTTGGGTCCCTTTTTCCTTCTCCTATGGTTGACTTCTCCAGACCTGTGGTCCAGAATCTCCTCTTTGGCGCAACTCATGGGTGAAGACCCTCCTAGCCTGTTGAGCCTTCCCAGCAACCTCTTCCACTCTGGAGAGGCTGTGGTGAAGAGCTTGACTTGTGATGATCTGGATTTGGGTGACACTGTCTATGCCTCTCTTGCTTTTGTGAGTGAAGAGGTGTCAATGCCCTCCTTTTCTGACCTGGAGAAGAGCAGCTCGGTGTCACGGTAGGTTTCATAATGCTGGGTATTGTCTGTCCAAGTAAGAAGGCTCGGAAGGCCGGGAAACCTGTATCAAAATTGACCAAGTTAACGGATTTAAACCAAACGGTTGATCAAAAATGGGTCACAGCTGCTCCCATTCGCCAGCTGAAACCAGCTCCCCCTTGTAAACTGACGTTGATAAATTGATGTAATATGAGGGTCACCTGATATAAGCTCATTAATCAGCATGGTTGTCAGATACTGGTCACGCAAGGGTTCTTTGTAACCTGGACTAGATACTTACTTGAAAATGTCAAAGGAATAAGAGATTAAGACTCAGGTGGTATTGCTTAGTCAATTTTTCTGATATATGTTGAATAATTTTCCCTGTTTCAACTCTAAGAGTTGAGTCCTCCTAAATTTACTCAATAAAAATCAATTATCCCAAGTTCTAATTTTAAATTTTAAAAATGCATCCTGTGATTGGGTTATTGTGGTATATCCCGTACAATCTAATTCTGAACAGAATCATTTCAGGAAGATGGGGCCCAGCATCTGAAACTTTGTCATTGGTGCCGCCCAATGTTAATTTTGCGCCAACCAATTTTGAAGCTCCTCCCCCCATTCTTGAAACTGAAAATTGTGTTGCCTCCCAATGCCTGGAATTCTACACTGAAGATGCATTGATGCTTTCCCAGGTCATTTATCTTGGTTTACTTGGGTTAGGACTTATTGTTCTACTTAATCCTGGAGTTACAATTGGAAATTTCACAAAAAATATCTGAAGCGCATTGGTGGTTAATCATCAATTCTATGTGGATTTGGGTGGTAATTCCCCATCATTTAGAAACAGCTTTATATTATCCAGTGATTTCCGTCACACTCAGAGCCCTTGCGCCCCCCTGTGATGCCTCCTCCCACCCCTACCTGTACGTCCTGATTGCTCACAGGCATGGCGCTGATGGCACTGAATGCATATTTGCCTCAGATGTCATCTGTGTCCTCCCTGTGGTACCCCCTTTGAGTGGCTGTCCCAGTTCTCCACTGGGCAGCATCCTGGTGGTTTGTTTTGCCCAGATGGGAGCCAAACTTAGTTAGTTTAGCCCCCCTCTCTCACAATTTGGGACTGTTTATATTACTTTCACATGAGTAATAGATACTATTGTTCCTGCTGCCGGTCTATGGTCATGGGTAGGCAAGTCAATGTCCTATCTCATTAAGTTAGCGCCAATCCTTTGGTGGGCTCTGCCCACCCAGTCTGCAACCCACCAGTTCCCAAACACTAGCAAGCCAGCAGATCAGGGTTGGTTCCCTGACAGGTTGGATGAGGAGGCAGGCATTGGCTTGGGGGTCACAGGCGGTTTCATGTGGAGTTTGTAGGTGGGCAGGTAGTTGAATTTGTCTTTAAACAACTTGGGTGTTGAGAATATCCAGGAGTCTTGACAGTTGTATCTAACTGTGGATTGTATGCAGGCCAAGGGATCTAGTTTGATGATCTTTTCTGGGGTGTAATCCTTATATTCAGGTTTCAGAGGGCACTCTGTGAAGCAGATGGGGCCAAAGAGAACACCCAGAGGACAGGAATCTGCAGGTGGAGGGACAGGAGGGCAGGAGGGTCTTGTACTGATTTGATAGATAGCAAAGACAAAATAACATATCCTTCATTCTAAAATGGCAATAAGTTTGGGGTGTGAGGTCCTTTGTTTTATATAGCACCCCACTTTTAAACTTAATATTTTCTATGAGAGGTTCAACAGATCATTGGGAAAGGTGGGCCCGGGAGATCTGGGTGCTTGGGTTCAAAGGCGGCAAAATGACACCTGGGCCAGGAGTTCTTTCATTGATCAGAGATCTTGAATTGGTTACTTGATTATCTTGCTCTAGAGTTGTGGTCATAAGGTCAGGCCGCGGGCCTGTGCCTTCTTCCAGGAATGGCTCTTAATTGGCCACCAGTGTAAACTTCAAGCTCATGAAGCTAATAATCAGAATTTTGTTGCCTCCATTAGGCGCCTTGATTACTCCTCCATTTGGTGCAATGATTCTTTTGGTTTGGCTTACTTCATCATTTGGGCCATCATTCTTGGCCTCAGCTTGCAGGGGTTCAACCCCAGGGAAACACAGGCAGGCAGCCTCTAAATTCTCAGGCCCAGCGGCCTGCGGAAATTTAGGTTCAGGGTTTGAATCCCGTCCTTTGGTCTGGGTTTCAAGAGTAAAGGAATTGTTAATCCTGACATCAACCCAGAAATCCTTGTTTATTTTATATAAGCTGAGAAGCATTTCAGTTTCCTTGATCTGGCTTGCATCACTACTATCCAGGTCACTGCTAAACCTTTTCAGGTCTATCTTCTTACAAGGCCTCTTGCTGCCATCTGTGCAGCACTCAGGCTGAGTGAGACATGGCTGTTGCATGATGTTCAGCTGATTAAAGTTTTTCTGGAGGATAAGTAAGCAGTTAAATAGTGCCATCTCGTTAGAAATATCTGCACCTTGAATGTAGTGTTCAAACATCTTGACTCGTGGGTGAGGTATAAAGGAAATAAAGTGTATCCACTTTTTTGGAATACCAACAGGTGCATTGGTTAGCATGTTTCAGGAATTTCTTGGTGGCTGGACTAAGGAGTGGTTTTTAAAAGGTAGGACTTTTGGAATGATGGAAGAGTGTGTTTATTTGGCAAAGTCTATCCCTATTATGGTTAAGCATATAGCTTAAAGTATATAAGAACATGATTGGTGCTTTCTCAAGTGTGGTGAGCTAAATATATTGATGCTTCTGATTGGCTCTATTCTTCTGGGTATGTGATAGTGATGGTTTAAGCTTAACAATAACATTTGAAAGTTGTTATTGTTATTTCCAGGATATTGCAATTATCCAATCCATGTGTATATTGTACAATATGTATATAATCCACCATGTAACAAAGCTGGAGGATAAATGTTTAGAACTTTATATCAGTTATTTGAACAGATGTATCAATATCAGATTGGGCTATTTAATCTGTCTTTTTTTATAAATTTCATCTCCAAGGTAGCTGAGGGATAATCCAAGCTATCTGAGGAAATGTTGTTTAAATAAAAATAATATAGTGGATAGTATTTTTAAAATATTGTTAACTATTATTTGCAGGTAAGGCACCATATTTTTCACACGATCAAATACAAATGCTAAACTAAATCCCACTTTTGAACGGATGTGATTATAATCATAGGGCCTGTTGCCTCAAGTTAAGTAGAACCTATAACTCCCCTCAAATGATTTGTTTTTTTGTAAACTATACATATGATGTTCGATCTAAATAGCTTCGTAATTGGGTACATGTCCTCTTACATTACAAAATGAGCAAGTTCAATGTAGGATCAAAACAAATTTATCCAATTTAACCACCCAGAATCCAAGTGCATGGCGACAAGCTCGGAGGATCGAAGCCCAATTTTGAACATAGCAGCGTGACGCTGGCATCAAGATCAAATGAGTTGGTAGGCTGTTGCTGGGGATTGACTAGAAGCAATCAAGTTGAATAAGCCAGCTTCGGTTTGCGTTTTTCGGTGAAAGGGTAGTGAACGTTATCGCGTTGAAGATAAGAAATAATTTAATTTCTAATTTAATTTTTTATGCATGAATTATTATAATTGATAAGGAGAGTGGTGATTGAAAGAAATTCTTCCACTAATGCATGCTCTGTAATGTTTGATACGAAGAGATAAAGAGATATTTGGCAACCGAATAATCATCAAGGTTTGTCAATATTAATTGGATTAAAGCTAAGTTGTACTAGAACAGGCTTAATGGATAAGACGATAAATATGGATCAAAGTCAATTCTAATGAATGAGCAATGTTATCGTGTTCCAGATGACTTGAGGCCGGAGCTAGTGGATCCCTGGCAGGCGCACAAATTGCCACATATCCATGCCAGGAGATATGAAACTGGGAAGCAATGATTAGCCTTAGGAGGAATGATACCTGTGCTTACAAACATAAAGAAATCATAGTGGAGACCGAGAAGGTTCCTTGCTTTGAATTGCATCTATTCGAAAAAGCGAAGCTTAATTCAGCTTTTATATTTTTATGGTGTGAAAACTGGTGAGTCCGTAGACAGAGTTTAAATGGACAGGCTTGGGGCTAGCTAAGATTAAGGTGCTAGTCAAAATCCAAAAGATCCTGACTAAATTCAAAGGGGATAGCTAAGGTATATTTAGCCTTCATTTAAGCCGAGAGTCGAAATGGCCGGATAAAATCGGCTGCAGTTGTCTCGGGGGAGATGAGCATGTGACTGATTGGCCGAGGAAAGGAGGTGATGATGCTGCTTCCCTCTGATTGAACACCAAGGACCCGCTGGTTCATTTGGGCCTAGTCTGGTTAGGCAAGAGCTGGGCCTGAGCCTTGTTGCGCTGAAGCTCAGTATTATAAACCATGGACAGAAATATAAATAATCCACCAGTCAGTTATAAAATGGATATGGGAGCCTGCGTTAGTAAAGATACGTCCAATATGACCAAAGCACAGTCAGAAAGAAAATCGGATGCTATTGCCATCCCTAGAGTCAATAGCAAACTTAACATCTCTCGTCCACAGCCTGTAGCAGAGCCCTCTCAGCATGAGTTGGGCAACGATGATGCAAGTGCACTCCGAGACCATGTTGCCAAGATTGCCTCTCAGTTCGACTTGGACACCCACAAGCTTCGATTTATTCAGAATGAATTTATTGATGCCATGCGTTATGGTTTAGAGAACTCGAACGGAGATCTAGCTATGATTCCAACTTTTGTTACTGGTCGCCCAACTGGAGAAGAAACTGGTAGCTTTTTTTGCTATTGATCTTGGTGGTTCTAATCTGAGAATATGTCTTGTTAGACTTCTGGGACCAAAGGGTGGAGTAGATATCACCCAAAGAAAATTTGTAGTCCCTGAAGATCTAAAGGAAAAGCCAGCGCCCGCTTTGTTTGACTACATCTCTGGCCATGTGGAGAACTTTCTCCTTGAGAATAAGTTTCAATCGGATTCCAAGTCTCGTATACCTCTAGGATTCACATTTTCTTTCCCTGTCAACCAGACTGCAATTGATCGTGGAAAGCTTGTCGCCTGGAATAAGGGTTTCACTTGCCCGGGAGCAGTTGGCATGGATGTTGTTCAGCTTCTACAAGATGCACTTGACCGCCGACTCCTCAGCATCAAAGTTACTGCCATGGTCAATGACACTGTAGGAACCCTTTTGGCCTCGGCATATATCAAGCCTAATACCCTAGCGGGCGTGATCCTTGGTACTGGGACCAATGCAGCTTATTACGAAAAATCTCTCCGAAATCACCAAGTGGAAAGGCGACCCAGGAATCAGTGACGAGATGATTATAAACGTGGAGTGGGGAAATTTCGATAGCCAGAAAAAAGTTATTCCTTGTACAGTGTTTGATCATCGCTTAGATCGTGAGACACAAAACCCCTATTTCATGGGGTTGGAAAAGATGATTTCGGGTCGCTACCTTGGAGAGCTAGTGCGCAATATTATTATTGACCTCATCGATCACCGTCATCTTTTCAATGGAAGATCCACCCCTACTCTCAACGCGCAGTACCAGTTTCTTACTTCCTATATGTCTGACATCTCTGCTGATACCTCTTCGCGGTTAGACCGTGCCAAGCACGTCCTTGAAGATATCATTGGACTACCTCCCAACTCCACCACGCAACTGGAACGTGAATGTGTTCGGAATATTTGTAACTTTGTTGCTCGCCGCTCCGCCCGACTATCCGCCACCATCTTGGCTGGACTTTGTGCCAAGCGCGGGGACCTCCTCGAAGAGGACATTACTGTAGGAGTTGATGGCTCCCTTTTCGAGCATCACCCCAGCTTTGGTTCTGTCATGGAATCTACCCTGGTTGAACTTATGGGCGAGTCCCAGGCCAAGAAGGTTCACCTCACCCTTGCTCGTGACGGTAGTGGCATAGGCGCTGCCCTAACTGCTATGATTGCTTCACTTTAACCCTCTTTATTTTGTTGGCTGCTTGCCACCCCGCCTCGCCTTCCATTCCAGACGGTGTTTTCATGACAAAGTTTCCAAGGATTCATTAAACATCAACAAGCTTGACTTATGTTTCAGATGCGACTATAGCTCCTGAGCCCACTTGGTTGCAATAGGATGCATCTTAACATTACTCAGGTGCATTTCATTAGCCAGGTAATACTATTTTGGTCTACATGTAGTCTTGAAACCAAGGAACTTTTTTGACTAGTTTTCCATGCATTGACAATGTTAAGACTGATTTTTCAGCAGAGTTATATATGTGAAACTAAATATTGTAGCTGGATGATAACATTATTGTTTCAAGAAGCTTGTATCCTTCTCATTGGGGCTTCAGGGGGTAAAAGTAGCCTACAGTGAAGGGCATTGCTCCTGACCATAAATTTCTCTAGAGCCGGATATGATTGTTTATCTCGCTCAGCTGTATACTTGACTCAGGTGGTAATGCATCCTTCTAGTCTGACAAGCTTTGAATCAGATCAGGGTGTTCACTACTAATTGGCCTTCCTAGAGGGGCAATCCCACATTTTGAATATCCCCTGCTGAAAAAATGCTTGCTATCTTATGGTATTGATAAGGAGATTATCAGAGCTCAGGTATTGTATTTGGTAACTGCTGTTTGATTGCTGGCTGGGAGCTTCACATTGGGTATCTATGCCAAGCAGAATTAGAGACCATCAGTGCATAATTTTTTATTGCAGTCTCTTTTTTAAAACCTGGATCATATAGGCTTTATCAACATCAACTTTTAAAGAGACTTTGGTCCCCTTCTTTGCATGCAGCTTAATCCTATGCAGGTTTAGGACCCAATATTTATTTTCAGGTGCATGATTTTTAAAGAACTTGGTAATTACTCTGATATACTTGGCCTCTTAAGTCTTAATATATCATAGTTCTTGGTGAGGATTTATCTTGCCAGAGAATGGAACAATAATTTTTTATCTGAGACCCAGTTATAATTTATACCATCTTAGTCTTGATAATATATATAGTTATTTATAAAAGGAACTTTTCAGAGAAATTTGCTAGATTATAGCAGTCAAGAGTTGCTTTGGCCATTCTATGCTGTTGTAAATTGTGCAATCAATGCTATTTTGATTTGCCCTTTGAATATTGATTGTTGCAAAGATTTGACTGGTTTTGCCTTCAAGTTCAGAAATTCCTTACCTTCTGCAAATGGGTCTGGTTCAATATCCACCCATTCCGGATTATTGTACCTGTCTGTGGTTGATCCTGGTATGACCTCATCCCAGTGTGACCCCCTCAGCCACTCTGTCTTCCTATTGAGTGATCACTGTCTCTTGTCAACTATTTAAAGTAGAATCATTACTCCTAATAAAGACAAGTTTATCCACATTTGTGTTGGCTTTTATAATCTTCAAGCTTTTCCTGTCCTTTCTGCCAAAAGGACTTTTACATCTCGTTTTTCAGGAAATTAAGGTATGTGCCCTTAATTTTGCCCTGAAGGCTAACCCAAGGCTAGCTTCAAACCTCAAATCTTTTGTAATAAAGATTTCCCGCTGTGTCCTCCAGGATGTCGTCCCCTGGAGCCAAACACGACAAAATGGTGCTCACTACAGGGGCTGCAAGCCCCTCGGTTACCCCGTTCCCACACGCATTATCTGGTCTCTCTCCCTTTGTTTCCAAAGTACCAGATCAACCTAAAGTTTCTAGTCCCCCTCTAGAAAAAGACATCACTGATGCTCCCGCAAATTGTATGGTATTGGTTCTGTCTTCTGGGCCCGCGTGGGCCCCCTTCCTGCTTTCTCCCTCAACTATGAGCAAGCTCGTGCTGCTGCCTGCTCCCTTCTTCATTCTGGTACGGTAGCCATGCACTTTATCCCTGGCCTCCGTCCCAGGTATGCCTCTGAAGACCTGTAATCTTTCCTTTTGGACTTTGGTCTCCTCCTGCGTTGATGGAATCCATGGATACTATTGGCGTGTTGGTCAACCAGTTCATCCAACCTGCCTTAGTTCACCACCAACTCGCCTTAGGATCCCAAAATCAACTGTTAGATGCTGTAGCCACCGTCAATTCAAGTAACCACGCTCAAAATATGGCCTACCAAGAATGTTCACACAGTCTCTTTGCTTGTATTTCTGACAACCAGCGCGACTCGTTGGCGTCACAGAAGTATTTAACCACCTCCCTGAACTCCCTTTGTTTCTTGCTCCCTGGATACATAAAGGATCAACTATGTGAATTGAATGAACATCAGGCAGCATGGTGTGAGAAAATTGAGGCTTTTCTGCTAAACCATTGGCAGGACTTTGAGACTCTGGTTAGTGAGCTCAATCAATTCAGAGAGCATGTCAACTCACAACTCAAATTGATAGGAGCTCATGTCAATACTTGGGACCGCCACCTGCAGCATCAATACGGTCTAGATAAGGCTGCACTAGGTGACACTCTATACCAAGTGAAAAATTATGTGGATGATAGGGTAGCGTCTATTGAGGTGACTCCTCCCGCTCCTCCTGTTAGGACCCCATCTGATTTTGAAACCAAAGTATGGGAGGCCATTGCCAAGCTCAAGGCTACCACTAGACGCCAAGCTTCTGTGCAGTCTCCCCCTCCAGTCAAACCTATGCCTGACCCTTGTATTGCCTCCCTCACTGATCAGGTGGCTACCCTACGAGGTGAAATCAAGTACTTAAGACAGCGCCTCTCTAATTCTGATGGTTCGTCATCTGAATCTGAAGATAAGAAGAAGGTGAAGTCGTTAACACTCCTTCTCATGACAATCATGGTTATTTTCCTGGCTTAGAAGATCAACCCTGGGTCTACTGTGTGCGTGCTCTAGATTAACTTGCCAAAGTGACAAATGATGTGACTGATAGGCAAGACGCGTTGTAAAGAGAGGTCCAAAACCTCTCCCGTTTTACAGAGACTCTAAATAGACAATTTACCCCCTTGGCTGCTCAGACCACTTCTCTGGCTACCCGCGTCAATGAAATTGCTGGCACCTTGGCAGTGCAACAAATCAAGATTGATGAATTTGGGACTGCTGCTGCCACTGCTTTTCTGACCATTCACAAAACTGCAATGTGTAGGGCTACCAACAAGCTCAAGAAAAAACACATCCTTACCTGTCTTCATCCCACTTGCCAGGAAGTTATGGTCCCCGAGCTCCCCTTCATTTTCACTTGGGAGGATATGAAGCGTCTCCTTATTGAGGAGTTTGGAGAAGACCTCAGCTTGGAGGTCAAAAAGGATGCATTTATGCACATTGCTTTCAAACCCAAGAAAACCCTGGCTGAGTTTGCAGATTGTTTCTACATTGAAGGCCAGCAGTTAATTACTAGATGACAGTTAACTCCCCGGTAAGCCTACACGGCTTGTTCAAATGCTTTGAAGATGAACCAGCTTCTATGTCTACACTTTAAGGCACACAAGGCTTTGCTTACTTCCATGAAGAGTATTAAGACACTCTTACAAGACATGCATTTGACTCATGGAGGTTCAGTGGTATGTGAGAATAAAGCCAATAATGCTGGGACTACCTTCTGTACGCCGCACATTATGACTCTGGGTACTAGTGGACAGGCTAAGAGGCAAGGCTGCCATAACTGTGGCCAGATTGGGCACCACTTGCGCACTTGTACTAATCCCCAAGTGAAAGGTTGTGATCCCAAGGAGCAGGCGGGAAAAGAGAGGTCAGCTTAGAAACAGAGACGCTCTCTGCTGACCAATCTCTCCCGTCTCCCCCTGATCCTCCGTCTGATAAGGAAGCTCCCTCTTCCTCTGGCCCAACTATCCTACATCTATTTCACAATCTCTCCAGTGATTCAGAGCCTGAAAATTCTGATAGTGAAGACTCTGATAGTTATGGCTACTCTGTCCTGGCTGTTCTGGAAACTATCCCCATACCCTACAAGCTTTGCTCTGGAAAGACTACCACCACTTCCCGGGTAACTACAAGCAAAACTAAGTCCATGGTGGCTTGCCCTTACCTCGCTCAAGCCCATCAACCTCCTGTCTTGGTTGACTCCTCTGAAGAAGCAGCAGAGTTAGCCAAAGCTCTTTTCCACAACATAACCATATCTCTTCCACTACAGACTGTGTATAAGGAAATCCCTGCATTACAGTGTATGCTGGCCAAATGGGAAAAGGAGCTAGAGGCTGTGCAAGATGTGTTGGCAGTCTTGCCTCCCTTTGGGAAAGATACAACCCACATAGAGGTATCAATCCAAAAGGTCAAAATCAAGGCCATCTTGGACACAGGGTCCCCTGTCAACATGGTATCTTCCAAGTTAATGAAAAAACTTAAGTTGGCCCCTGACCTCAACTACATGCAGTTGTATGGCACAGCTGGCATGGCCCAAACTTGAGCCATTGGTGCCTACTCTGCTCTACCCATGAGGTTTGGGAAACTCCTTATTGCTTCCCCCGCTGTGGTCCTAGAGAACAAAAGCTATAACCTCTTGGTTGGTACTCAGTTCCTCCGAGAATATAGCAGAATTGTAAACTTAAGAGATGGATACCTTTTGCTCTTGGAATATGAAGTTCCTTTGATTTTTGAGGAACCTCCGTGCTTTCCAGGCAAACGTCTTAAAACTTGTGTGCTTGAGTACCCTACGGTTATCTTCTCACTCAAGAATAGGACTCACTCCTCCAACATGTGTACCCCTCCTCCTTCCTGCCCTGCGGAAGAAGGGGTACCTCTGCTAGCGCCAGCCACTATCATCATTCCCCCAGGCTCTCAAGTGGTGATTGACTCCCAGATTTCCTATGAGCTGCCTGAAAAGTCCTTCTTGGAGCTTTACTCACCTGAATCCTTGAGTTGTACTGAGCCTCCCTATGTCTGGGGATTTTAGACCAAACCCACAAAGAGCCCGTGCAATTAATGCTTGCTAACCTGACGGCCCTTCCCATGAAAGTAACCAGAGGCCAGGTTGTAGGTCATGGTTGTGTACTTGGAGCAGAACAAGTATCCTCCCTCTACCCCTTTGGAACTTTCAGTGATTTCAACCTACCTGAAGATGATCCGCAAGTTCTCTCCTTGTTCACTGCTGCTGAGTTCCCCCAATTGTCTCCTGTTCAACAAAAAGACGTGTTGTACCTACTTGATCAGTTCAGTGACATTGTTGCCTCTGGACCTACAGAATATGACCTAGCTAAAGGAGTCATCCATCAGATTGATACTGGGGATTTGCCCCCTTTTTGTGCTAAACCATACCACTGTAGTAGGGTAGAAGATGCCCAGGTGTCTAAAGAACTCAAGCAACTTCTGGACGCTGAGTTACTGGCTCCTTCCCAAAGCCCTTGGGCTTCCCTGTTACTGATCCTCAAGAAGAAAGATGGGGGACACCACATTTTAATGGATTATTGCCGCCTGAACTCTCTCACTAAGAAAGATTCATATCCCTTGCCCAGAATCAACAATGCTCTCAGACGGCTGGGGGGTCTAAGTTTTTCTCTGCCATGGATCTGGCTTTGGGGTACTGGCAGGTTGACCTATCACCTGAAGATCAAGAAAAGACTGTGCTCATCATATCAGAGGGCCTCTTTGAACCCACTTGTATGCCTCAGGGATTATGCAATGCCCCTGCCACATTTCAGCGAGCTATGGACTCCATCTTACAAGACCTAAAACTTTCTTGTGTCCTCGTGTATCTTGATGATATCACCATATTCAGCGCTACCTTTACTGACCACTTGGAGCATCTCAAGGCTGTCTTCATCAATATCTGTGAGGCTGGCCTGAAACTCAAACCCTCCAAATGCTCCTTCTTCAAGGAACATCTTGAGTTTCTAGGACATGAAGTCACTCAGACTGGAATCCGCCCCATGAATAACAAGGTGGAAGCCATTGACAAGATGCTACCTCCCACAAATCTTCGAGAGGTGTAAGTATTTTTTGGTATGATGGGCTACTACCAACAATTCATCCCTGACTTTTCTGAACTGAGTGAATCCCTCATCTAATTGCTTTGCAACGTCCCCTTTGAGTGGACTGACAGCCAACAACAAGCATTTGAAGCGCTGAAGGCCAAGCTCAAGGAGTCTCCTATCTTAGTCTATCCTGATTATGATAAAGAGTTCATCTTGTATACTGACGCTAGTGGAGTAGCTGTAGGTGCTATCCTTGCCCAACTTAACAATGAAGGAGTAGATCAACCTGTAGCCTACTCATCAAGAGTCCTTAATAAGCACAAAAAGAACTACAGTGTCACCGAGAAGGAATTTTTGGCTGTACTTCATGCTGTGAAACAGTTTCAGCATTACATCTATGGAACCCACTTCACAGGAGTCACCAATCACTCCTCTCTCAAGTGGTTACAACAGCTAAAGGAACCTGAAGGTCAGTTAGCATGTTGGGCTCTACGTCTGCAAGGGTATGATTTCACTGTGGTACACCGTTGTGGGGCCCAACATCAGAATGCTGATGGCCTGTCAAGGATGCCAATCCTGGCCATCCATCCTGCTGACGCTGATTGAATATACAAGCTAATAGAATATCCTGACTCTTGGACCACTGAGCCCAAAGATATCCGCCTGGCTCTACAGACCCTATCCAAGGACACCATAATTTGTGATAGACAACTCTTCAAGAAGGTTAACAATGCCTACCTACCCTACATTTGCCCTAGTATGAGGACAGCCATCATCCTTCAAGCTCACATTGATACTGGCCATGGAGGCATAGCCAAGACTCATGACTGGTTGTGCAAAAACTTCTACTGGGAAAACATGCACCTCTTGATCCCTGATGTCCTTGCCTCCTGCCATTCTTGTCAACTCCAATGTCCTTGTCTTTCCCAACACCAGTTCCAACTCATCCCTCCAAAACATGCCTTTCATACAGTGAGTATTGATGCTGTTGGGCCCTTCCCCTGGTCTAGGTCAGGATGTCAGTTTATTTTGGTTGCTATAGACCACTTTAGCAAATGGGTTGAAGCCAGAGCAACAAAAGATATAACAGCTAGGACCACAACTACTTTCTTGCTGCAAGGCATCTTCTATTGACATGGATGCCCTCAAGTCCTGCTCTCAGACAATGGTACCAGATTTGATGCTTGCCTCATCACCTATATTGTCAAAGCTATGGGGACTCATCAGTTGTTCTCTGCGCCATATAATCCCTCCACCAATGGAACTGTTGAATGAGCAAACTCAACCCTAGTATCCATCATGAGACAACTCACGCTCTCTGACGCTGCCAATTGGGACATGTTCCTCCCTGCTGCCCTCTTTGCCTACCGCCTTAGTAGACACCGGGTGACTGAAAAAACCCCTTTTGCCATGCTTTATGGACGTGAGGCCACTACCCCCTCAATCTTGGGACCTTCTCTGATCAAGTATGATACATCTTCAAATCCCAAGACCCACGCAAAAGACCTAACCAACTGTATCATTGACATCCAGGCAACTGCCTACTCCACTGCTTATAAGGTTAAGGCTTTGGAGCTCTCTCTGTCCAATGCTGCTAGAGCCCCCCTCCCCAAATACCAAGTAGGTGATCTAGTTCTCTACTACCAGAATTGTACAGTTGGTAGAGCCCACAAGCTGGATTCTCTCTGGATTGGGCCCTGTGAGGTTACCTTCAAGAAGGGCTTTGAGTACACTGTGAAGCTACTATTGTCTGGCCGTCCCTTTGCCTGTGTCCACTCCAAATTCCTTCGCAAGTATCAACTCCCTCCGTCCAATCTTGAGGGGGGAGGTGTCGTAAATTACGCTATTAATGCTATTTTGATTTGCCCTTTGAATATTGATTGTTGCAAAGATTTGACTGGTTTTGCCTTCAAGTTCAGAAATTCCTTACCTTCTGCAAATGGGTCTGGTTCAATATCCACCCATTCCGGATTATTGTACCTGTCTGTGGTTGATCCTGGTATGGTCTCATCCTAGTGTGACCCCCTCAGCCACTCTGTCTTCCTATTGAGTGATCACTGTCTCTTGTCAACTATTTAAAGTATAATCATTACTCCTAATAAAGACAAGTTTATCCACATTTGTGTTGGCTTTTATAATCTTCAAGCTTTTTCTGTTCTTTCTGCCAAAAGGACTTTTACATCTCTTTCTCCAGGAAATTAAGGTATGTGCCCTTAATTTTGCCCTGAAGGCTAACCCAAGGCTAGCTTCAAACCTAAAATCTTTTGTAATAAAGATTTCCCGCCATGCCCTCCAGGATGTTGTCCCCTGAAGCCAAACACAACAGGGGTAGAGGCAGGAGGATTTTGTGTGATGGCTTCCATATAACACTTTTCATATTCCTCATTGGTCATTGGCTGGATGGGCTGGTAAGTGGCAGTAGCCGAGGTGGAAGGCGCTTATCCTTACGTGATTGGTTGCCCATGTTCACATGGAAAACCATTTGCGCAAACAAGTCAGCCACCATCTGGCAGCCAAAGAGAAAATTGTGGTCAAGGACCCAAAGATAGAAGTTGTTGAAAGCTTGAGGGCGGGGCTCCTGTAGTATATCTCTAATGTTGAAGAAGACAATATCAGCCAGATGGATGTCTGCATGGCCAGCGGGGTAGACTAAGGCCTGGTGCCTGCGTCCCTGGGTAGCCTCAAGGGCAGTGGAGCTACCCTCCATCTGGTGGCTCAAGAAAACCTGGTACTTGGAATTTGAGCCATCCCAGGAGTCAAGTAATCCATTGAGTTATTGGCTGTATGAGTAGCCATTGATGAAATCTGGGTTTGTCTGATAGTAGACAAAACCCTTGGCTGAAACAGCCAGAAATGCATCAATGAACGTCCCCTTCTTGACCTTCTTCCTTCTATTCTTGGCAGCGGCTTTTCCTTGCTCACCAAAATTTTCAAAAGCTATTGTCGCTTATAATATGAGACAAACATGACATCATCTGACAGACTAGTCAAGCATTGGACCAGGGTTGATTTGATGGCAGTGTCATACAGGGAATCCTCAGTGCCATCCCATTGGTTGCCAGAAAAATTGGTAAGAATCCGTATGAAGGCCACCTTCACATACATCCAGAGCTGCACCATGCGCTTGGAGACCCATATGTTATGGTGTGTAAGCAGCTTCTGGACCTGGGTCAAGGAAAGCTTTGGATCCCGCTGGAGGAGGTCAAGCATTATTGGGTATGCCACATTGATTTGGGACTAAGGGGCCTTCTTGGGCTTCTTGGCCGTCCCAACCAGATTCCCCCTTTTCATCAGGTTGTTGAATTCCTGCATGAAAGTAGCTTGGGTAAATTGCAACTGGGCGGCAATCTGTTCCCAGGACAGACCCTTTAGATTCAGTGCCACAATTTCCTGAAGAATTTGGGTAGTGATGATTTGTTGCTTGGGGCACTGGGCTGGGGGAGCTGAAGCCTGATTGGCTGTAGGGGGGCAGGTTGGCTGGTGGCAGGAAGTTGTTCTGAATCAAGGTTGTCATCCTGATTGGTTGGTTGGTGGGAAGCCTGTGTGGGGGTGGGTACAAGAGCAGGGGCAGAGCTAGACACTATGTGACTACTGAACAAGTCAAAGCCATAGGAGTTGGTGGTCAGGTACAGGTCAGCTTCCTTGTTACCTGCCTCAAAGGCTTGGGTGTAAACAGGTGCTCAATGTTCTGAGCCTTGCCTCCATTGAAGCTGGCTTGGCTGCTGGCGCTGTCAAAGGTTTGCTAGTAAAAACCATTGTAAAAAAACCTAGGATAAAATCACTAAAAGTAGATATTTTAAAATTTAATGATTTATTTTTATTGTAATCTTGAGTCCATATTTGGAAGGTTCTCAAAACCTTTTCATACAAATCTGGAGCCATGAAAATGGATAAAATGCCTCTGTTCCTAAATTGAATAGCTGTTGATTGGCTTTAAACTGTTGTATTTCTATTTTAGGCTGCTCACACTACACATCTTGTGTGGGTTCATTTTGTTTTGTGCTTGTGGAATCTTGCTTCTAGATTGCTCTAATTTTGTTTCATTTTAATCCTTCTGTTAGTGCCTTGTATGAATCCTGATTGGATTATAATATACTTCAGAATAGCATCCATCCATTTCACTTGTTGCGTCAGTTCATTTCATTTGTGATCTGAACTACACCGCTTGATGTTTGATATAATTTTGTATAATGGGCTAGTGAAATTTTGTTTTTTGTTTGACAGTTCATTTATTAACTTAAATTTTATAAATTAATTGAATCCTGAATCTCACGTGACTTGGATTTTGTTTAAATCTGAGGTATTTTTGGTTGTCGCCATAGCTTTTAAAACTACTGTAATGAATAACTTTATTTAATCCTATACAAGTAGGTAAAAATATGCCCCTTGGCGTTTACTGCTAACGCCTTATATAGGGGTGTTCTCATATTATTATTCATCAGTCATGGCAATGTCTTCTAGGACATTCCAGCGCACTGTAGAGTCTTGGTTGGGTTGGCAGAAGAGGGAACAATCTTCTATTTTTGGGAACAATCCCGCAATGTCTAGCACAAGGACACCCTCTGCTAGCACATTAATTAGTTATCCTTTTTAAGATACACAATCACTTCTATATCCAGTTCCAATTAGAAGTCAAATCAACCATTTGAATCAACTCTGGCACCTTGGCGTTATTCTCTCTCAAAGCTGGCATCTTGGTGCTCAATTTTAATTATTGCGGCGCTCTGGCGCTTGCAATTAATTGTGCTGGTGTCCCGGTGCTTGAAGTAAACTGGAGCGGTGCTCTGGCGCCAAGAATAATTAATTCTGGCGCTATGGCACATTTTTCTGATGTTGCTGGTGTTACAGCGTCCATTAGTGAGAGTGGCAGCGACGTGATATAATTAATCATTGATTACAATGTCATGAGCCATTAAATGTACGTTTATTAATGTACTTTTGATTATGTTAATTTCTGAAAGGGTAATTGATTGTCTTTTATCAATTGTCATTAATTGCCTAATGAATTGGCTTTCCACTATCCCTGGTCAATAATTCTTCACACTGTCCCTGAGTATCTTACTGCTCAGCAACAAGCACTTGTTGCTGCCTCAGAAGCCATCATCTATGGAAACACCATGCTCCTCACCCTTACCATCAATGAGTTAAACCACCATATCTGTAAATAGATGTCTGTAGGGCACTGTAATTTCATTAATAATTGCTACAAGACCATTATAGAAGTGAACAACTAAGCCACAATGGGCTTCTGCAGATCCAATGGTGCACCTCCTTAATATTGTCCTTCATCTGGCAGTGCCCACAATCAAGTAGGTTGCCCTCAGTCACATCAGCAGGTGAATGGCAACAAGCGCTCTTGTGAGGGGTAGCTTCAGCTAGCAAAAATTGAGGATCTGGAAAAAGACTGGGGTTTGTAGACACAAGAGGCTCTGCAACCCCCTTGACTCATACTCATAATCTCTCCATGCTAAAGATCTCTATGACTATAACGTAAATGAAGTGGAAACTCTAGACATATTCCAATTACATAGTGATGACCATGCCCTCCAAGCCAGCTATTTATTAAATAAAATCACTTGATTGGCATATTTCTTTTGCTTCTTTAGAGTTACTCATAATCTCCTTGTAGACACTGGGGCTGATCACATGATGGTCAACCAGGAATTTGTTGATTCCCAACAGATAGACCAAGTACCCATCCAATTCAAAGCAGTACATGTAGCAGACTCTCAAAGAGTGGCCATCATCCATGAGACTGTCCCCTTCTCAGTAATAATTGAAAAAATCCAGGTTAAGCTCTCTGGGTCTATCATGGGTGGCCTCAGCCACAATGTGATTGCAGCTTTAGACAGGTTATGCCACAACTGCCCTTAAATCAACTAGGACACCTCTGTCATTAACCTCAGAAGAAATGATGTCAGGTTTCAAATCTATTCAATTATGTTGAAAAGGTTATCAAACACCACTGTATGTGTCCACATCATCAAACAAAGCCCTATGATTTTGAAGCAGACAAGTTAGACTTTAATCTATTCTCAGTTGAAGTCATCAGATCTGAAACTCACAACTCTCTCTCATAGCAACCCATCTCAGAACTGCAAGAACTAGTCAATGAGTTCAAGGACATATTAAGCAAAATTATGGTCCAACTACCTCCACCACAATAAATTCAATATTCCTATCAGGGGGCCAGGTATGAGTTGGGCTGATTGCAGATACAAATGGGGAAACTGCCAGGCCAGTAGGAAGAACCCACCACAATATTAGCACTAACTTGATAATGTAAGAGAGAGACCAGCCTAGCAGGGACTAAGGGCCACTAGTTGGTACCATGGAGTCCACAATACTTTCAGTGTAATATACATTATGCCAAAGAGTTGGGTGGATGTGATCCCATTAGTGAATCCCAGATCTTGCAGGTGATTGGGACGGGGAGTGACAAAAGGTGTCATAAGAACCAAATACACAGTTAAATGATTTTATTAGTCCCTGAAGAGGTGGGGCTGTACTGTGTACCAATAGTTTTTTCTGCTAAGGTTTCAGGCTTTTGGTATTTTGTCAGAGGATCTGTGAGAGAGGAAGGCTAAACTAACTAAGTCCGGCTCCCATCCTGGGGGAAGGATCCACCAGGACATCATCCAGTGCAAGGCAGGTATGGCCACTCAAAGTGGCGTCTACAATGAGGACACAGAAGATAGTTGGGGGAAGTAGGAGTCCAAGCCCATCAAAGTCATCCCACCAAGAAACCAGGGGGCACACTTGGGAGCAGACTCCTGGTTGCCCTAACCTTCTTCTTTAGCTAACACAACTGGCTCCTCAGAGGGAAGCGGAATTGGGGAAGTCAAACCAGGGGACGCTGAGGGGGCTGGTTAGGAGGTAGGAAACTAAATATCATCATAGGTGAGACTTCTCACAATGTTCTAACTAGTGATAAGAATGTCCTGAGCCCGTCCAGTGATGTCCTCAAATATATACATAAACTGGCCAGGGTTGGCACCTACATAGTGAAAAGAATGGGTAATCTGGCTCCAAAGGTCTGGAGAAGTTGACCAAATCATCACTAAGGCAGGTGCCAAGGTAAAACCCACAAACTTGAACAGAGGCACTAACATTTTTAGAGTCTGGAAGTGAAGCCTAACAAAATGCAGATAGTTTCTGTTGTTCTAACCTTAAACTAAAGACAGAAGACTCAGGGGCAAGAAGGAAGTCTTCTAAACACAAGAGAAGGACAGAGAACAGCAACCACAGACAGAAGGGTTAAAAAGCATATATAAAAGCTTTATGAAGCGTATAGGAGAGCAACAAAAAAAGCAAAAGGAAAACAAATTCAAACTTAAAATAGGTAAATATACAGAGTTTAATACTAATTTTTAATATTGAGTTGATTTCTTTAAATCAAAAGAGGTAAGCTTTAACTTTGATGTTTAATTACAACTCTAGAGGCTCCAAAAAGGACGCCAGGGTCCAGGAAGCAAGGAGTAGGTAAGGATAATACAAACTGAAGTTAACTATAAAGAAATGAGGGTCAACTAAAGGACCCAAAATTTCCAAAATCCTGCTTTTATTTTAAACTAAACCTTTATTTCTAAAAATGAGCAAGCAGGGGACCAAAAGTCCCCTGTCTTGCTTTAAGGGACAGGCTTCAATTTGAAAGGTCACCTGACTCAGGAAATTGGTCTGATTGGGCAGAAGAGAAATTTTGCAATGGCTTATCCATTGAGTTGGAGGGTTTTGCAATAATTTCCAGCTTCAACTCTGATTTTCTGGCATTACTGGGATGGTTTAAATCAGCATTCAATCCAGTTGGATTTGAATTTGATGGTTTAGCAGTAGTGCAACCTGGTTATTTAGACTTAATTAATTTTAAGTGCAGACAAGCCCAATCCAAAAAATAATCCAAATTAATCAAAGATTCCTCCCAGGTGGGAAAAGAGTTCAGAATATCAATATTTACCACCTGGGAAGGGTATGCCAACACAAATCTCTCATCAACCGTGTGGGCTAAATCCTCAAGAGAATTTAGGGGCTTGGCTGGATTCTGAGCAGATTTTTTGGTACAACGTGGGAAGGTTGTCCTATCCAAGGGTAAAGTGGGGAGTGAGTTTACAGGGTCAGCAAGGAAGATGTGCTCTAAGGTACAATTGGAGTAGGCCAGGTTCAAAGGGTATTTAGTGAAATTTATTAGGCCAAACAGGGCACCAGGAGGACAAAAAAGTATGGGTGTGGGGTCTGCATGGATCTGCTAGAAAGACAGCAGGGGCAACAGGGTCTTTAAAATATGTATAGAGGTGAAAGAAAACAAGTATAATATAAGACATAAATTGTTTGAACCAAAGGTTCATAAAAGCTTCTTTTACTCAAGATGATGATGGGGTTTCATCTTGACCTGTAGGGGTGTAAATACCACTTTGCCAGGCCTCGTCATTAGGTCAGGTTTTCTGAGCTCAGGTGTTCTGGGGTCAGGATTCTGAGGGTGGCAGGATAGCATTAGTTTTGGGTGGTTTGCTATTGGCTGTCAATACAGAATAGACATCTGAATATTTCTGTTTATTACTGTAGTTATTGTTTTGGGCAGGTTCACTGGGCAAGTGCCATTTCTTGGGCCTTGGGCAGGTTCAGGAATTTTTTTATTGCAGAACTACTAACTTTACCACCTGGATTGCCAGTGTTGCATGTTGTCACTTTGGAGAAACTTCTGGCATCAAATGTTGCTTTTTGCTTGCAATTTTTATGGCTTTGGTAAGGATTTTGGTCCTTATAGGTTCACATTGAAATTGCTTTCAGATTTGATCTTGATGGGACGTGGGCATTTGTGCTCTTGATCTTCTGAGCTGGCAAGCTGCAGGGAGAAGGGACCAGGGTTTAATTCTTATCATGTATCTTACTTAAACATTAGAAACAAACTGTTCTTGTGACACTTGGTGAAGTATTGTAACCCCTAAGGTACTAAAGAGGTCATCAATCAGAAGCACGGGATATATGTTATCAATATAACCTTGTTAAGTGCTTGGTAGTTGATAATGTTGCAACATCTTTGATTTCTCCCTCTTGGAGAATTAATTTTCAAAATTGGTTTCCTGACTAATTTTAAGTTGATGACACCCTTATCAAGTCACCATCTAATACAGTGATCAACTCTTTTGTCCCTAAGAGGAACAATTACTTGGATAAGCCTCATGACTGCCATGACGTACATGAACGGTATGTGGCTTCTAATGATATAATACAGTAGTTTTAAAAGCTATGGCGACAAGCAAAAACAATTCAGATTTAAACAAAATGAACTCAGATTTAAACAAAATTAAAAATAAATGAATTTATATTGATTTACAATAGATTTGGATTCATTTCAATTTTGTTTAAAGCTGAGTTCATTTCATTTAAATCTGAATTATTTTTGCTTGTTGCCATAGCCTTTAAAACTACTGTATAATACTCTAAAGTTATATTAATAAGTTATCTTTTCTGCTTGATTTCACCCTTTATACTGTTTATTATACTTTTCAGAAGTATATACTTGACAGTGATAGCAGAAGTAGGTTATTCACACCTACACAATTTAAAGGAAAAATTCCTCCAAAGAAAAGAACCCAGCAGATGGCACTCCCCATTGTCTGGAGACAATACAAAGAAGGTCAGGACGTCCCTACAGGGTTCACTGTCTTCAACAATTACTCTCATACCTACCAAGCAATACAACTTCCTTAGCACACAAGGAGTCCTGAACCTGTCTTCAATCCCTGATGTACCCAAAATACCTAACATTGTGTTTCAGCAACTTTTTTCAGCAGAAATTGGGACATTCTCAGGACTACACCATAAAAATGCCAACCTCTGGATTCAAAGCATCCAAAATAAGTTCACACAAGTGGGCTACTCCCAAAGACTCTGGACAAGTGAAATTGCCTTGAAAGTTACCAGAGCCACCTCCTGCTTTGTGAGTGATTAGTTTGAACAATATTCCAACAATAACAAAGACTGGGACATGTTCAAACATGTCTTATTGGAAAAGTTTGCCATAAAGAACTTTCACGTTCTAATTATAACATAACTCAGAACCTTTAAAATGACTGGAATCATTGAAGAATAAATTGCAGCGTACAAAGACATACACAATTGGGCTCCTGACACCACTAACTTTGATGAATCTGGACCATGACTAGATTTCTGCAAAAGTCTCCCCACACATATCAGACACCAGTTTGATATGAGCCACTACAAGAACCTCCAGGGTGTATTCTTCAAAGGAAAGCAAGATTCCCAGAAATCTGACAATCTACATGTAGCCAACAAGCAAAAATAGATTCCAACAACAAAAAAGACACTCACCCCAACAAGAAAACCAATCAAGCCAACAACTCTTATCCTTGAGGCAGAAACCGTAAAACTCAGGTTAACCAGATGAGTACTGATACCACAACCAAAGAGGGAAATTCTCAGGAAAGTGCTTAAGTAAGCCAACCTTCTCCACATTACAAAACTTGTACAGAAACCAAGACATGGACTCAATTGCCATGATCCAAGTATCCTCCAGAAATCCTATACTGTTTGCTGCTCAAACTAGAAATAAACTCCTTACCCATCATTTCTGTTTTTTCAAGTATCAAGGCACAGCACTATTTGACACCAGAGCAGACCAATTCCTTATTGACAAAAAGTTTTCTCAACCTCATGAAACTACTTATGGTCAAGAGTAATGTCAAAAGAGTTGTTATGGCAGACAATCAAAGCACCTCAGTCACCAAGGAGGCAAATCTTTCCAGGCAAAAATAGGGGATGTACAAACAATCCTTAGTGGTCTCATCATCCCAATACTTAAATACAATATGGTACTTGGTTTAGACTGGATGAGAGAGACAAAACCTCACATCAAGTGGGACGATTCTACCCTCACCATACAGCAAGGAGAAGTACATCACCATGTTTACCTAACTCACCTTGATACACTTATGAGGGACCATGATTTTGTGAAAATCATGGAAACAGAAGAGGAAACCAACCCTAGAAAAATAAATTGGAGTACCTGCACATACAAGGTCATCCACTTTAAAAGTATGGAGACTCAGCATGAAAAGGACCACATCCAAGACCAGCTAGTTAACAAGTTCCCCGCTGTCTTTCAAGAAACGCTACCAGGACTACCTCCTGACCGCGGCATACAATACAAAAGTGACCTCAAAGGGAGTGTACCTAAAGCACAGCCTATCTACCACCTCACACCACAAGAAGACAACGCCCTAAAAACTTACCTTGACAAAGCACTTGAAAAAGGACTCATACAACCATCAAAGTCCCCTTTTGGTGCTTCTGTCTTCTTTGTGGCAAATAAAGATGGAGGACTCTGCCTAATCACTGACTAAAGAGCGCTCAACAAGGTCAAAATTAAGAACAGGTATCCCCTGCCCCTAATTGATGACCTTTTTGACGCCATGGGGGGTCCCAAATATTCACAAAAATTGATTTGGCAGCAGGTTTCCACCAAATTTGCATGAAACCTGAAGACATTCCAAAGACCGCATTTAGAACTAAATATAGATCCTTTGAATGTGTTGTTCTCAACTTTGGCATGACAAACGCTCCCAGTACCTTTGTGACCTTCATGAACAAAGTTTTCAAGGAACACATTAGAAAGCAAACAATTATCTACCTGGATGACATCATCATTTACAGTCCCAACCTGGAACAACACTGGGAAGATGTCTGCCTGGTTCTCCACACCCTTGAAGAGAACCAATGGATTGCAAAACTGTCAAAGTTTGAATTCTTCTCAACAGAACTCCCCTTCCTTGGTCATATCATTAGCAAGGAAGGAATCAAACCAGATCCAGAAAAGATAAACACCATAAATGAAATGCCAGCCCCAAGAAATAAGAGTGAACTCCACAAATTCCTTGGAAAGATAGCCTATGTAAGAAGATTCATCCCTGACTGGGGTGTCCTAACAGCTCCCTTGTCAGCCATCACTTTAAAAACAACCAAATTTGTCTGGACACCCTTACAAGATCAACATTTCTGCCAACTGAAGGAACACATGGTTACCGCCCCCATCCTACAATACCTGACCGTGAGGGTATCTATGAGCTAGAAACTGGCACCTCCAACTATGCCATAGGAGGAGTTCTCCGCATCCAAACAGCCCAAAAGGACTTCCTTCCCGTGGCATATGAATCAAGGAAGCTATTGGACGGCAAAAAAATACCCCATACACGACAAGGAATTGGTGGCCATCATACACTGCCTCATGAAATGGCAATGCTACCTGGAAGGAGCCCATACATTCAAGGTACTCACCAACCACAAGTTGCTGATACTCTTCAAAACACAATAACACTTGTCAAGGAGACAAGCCAAATGAATGAATCTCATACAAAGATACCCCATGAAAATCAAATATAAGCCAGGCAAGGAAATGCTTACTGCAGATGCTCTGTCAAGGCTATACAGCAAACATGTCCTCTGTGATGATGGCAAACCCAACCAGCCATGTTAATCATGGGAAATCTCCAGGAAGGGTTTCCACCTGACATCCCAATGTAAATCCAAGAGAATGTCCTTAAAAACAAACACCTGTTCAAAAACGTATGTGGCACACTACACCAAATACTTCCAAATGGTGACACCATACCTTACGTCCCGTCAACACAAAAGATTGACACCATTCTAAAATATCATAGAGATCTAGAAAAGATTTATAGCAGAAATTTTTAAAGGCACCTCAATACTAAATAATGGTTGTCAAGAATGTTAGAAAACATTGAGAGTGCCCTCAAAAGTGTGATAAATGTGAAATTATGCTCCCCTCAAAGCACCACCTAATTCTGCAATCCTAATATTTATAACACAGAAGTTAAAACTATAAGCACTGGATATTGTGGTACCAATGCCTGGAAAAAACAAGGGCAAGAAGTACATCATCACAGCTATTGACTATGCAACCAGATGGCCTGTGGCACAAGCCACCAAAGACCACAAAGGTAACAATGTGAGACAATTCATTGGAAAAGAGATCATAGCCAAATTTGAGAAACCTGACCTCCTGATCACAGATGGAGGCACTGATCTTAAAGCCATTGACACCAATATTTACCTTCCCAAAAATGGAATAAAACCTGTTACAGCCAGCCCATATCACCCTCAAGCAAACAGACAAGTAGAACAACTAAACAGCTTGCTTGTAGAAGCTCTCAGTAAGCTATCTGCTAAAAATCCAAAGGCCTGGGCCAACATGCTGCCAACAGCACTCATGGTTTATAGAACACAAGTCAACTGTAACATGGGCAAAAGCCCTTATGGACTCGTCTATGGGCAAAAGCCTGCTCTTGTTAGTACAGCCGCAGGACCACAGTTACCTCTGCCCAAGAAGGTGCCAGACAACAGAGACCCCAATGTATTACAAGCCAGAAAAGACCAAGAGGAAATGGAACGCCAAAGTGTCAAAAGGGAAGCAATCCCATTGCAAGAAGAGAGATTCCAAGTTGGGGACAAAATCTGGGTTTTCAACCACAACCAACACAAATTGGATCCAGGATTGTGTGGACCATGCATTGTCATGAAAGTCAAGCCCAATAACACCTACCTCATCAAAGGAATTGGAGCTCAGACTGAACTGAAATGTATGCATCACAACCAACTCTGTTTGTACAAAGCAACAACTGCACAACGTAACTCACAACTACCTGTATCCAAAGCCAAACCGGATCAATACCAAGTCCAAATCCCCAACACCCCCAAGAAAATTCCCAAGCCTCCACCTTTCAGCATCCCGGGGAGAGATGTTGCAACATCTTTGATTACTTCCTCCCAGGAGAGTGATTCCCTGAGTGGTTTCCTGACTAATCATTAGGTTGGTGGCACCCTTATCAATTGCCCATCTAATATGGGAATCAAACCTTTTGAGTCCTAAGCGGAACACTAATTGGACAAGCCTCATGGTTGTCATGACAGACATGGACAGTGTGCAGCTTCTCATGACACTATATAATCCTCTACTTTTGTAGTAAGAAAAGCATTGTTCTCTTCTTAAATTTCCCTTTATTCTGTTAATCATACTTCTCAGAAGTATATGCTTGACAATACTATATAACACCCTTGTTTTATAACTAATAAAGTATCATTATCTTCTTAATTTTTGCTGTGACCTTGCTTTATATACTTCCAAGAAGCATATACAGGGCATTGGCCTAAATTCAAGCCCTGGTTTGAGTGGTGGGGATATTATGGCTGCTCCAGTTTAAGGTTGTAGTTCAGACTTGATGATCTGATACAAAGAAGTAGCTTGGTATGGGAGAGATCCAGGTTTGGCGGAGGGATGCTAAAGCGATGTTGACTTAATCAAGGTCAGTAGATTGTTGGCCCTCAGCAAGCCAGCTTGCTGGATGTGTTAAGGGGGTGGTTGCCGGATCTTGCGGCACCTCTGAAGCTTTGAGCTTCTGGATCTCTATAGATACTGAAGCGGTTCTGATGCTGTATAGCTTACTTTGAAATTAGATGTCTTGGGTGATTATCTTTTAAGATGAAGCCATGTTTAGCATGGGAAGCTACCCAGGTTTAATTTACATGGTGACAATATATTTATCCACATATCTAACATCCAATGCCTGCCTGACCTGTGAATACTTTTAGATATTTACTAACATTTTCAAAACTACAGGGTTAACCCCAGCAAAGTTCCGCACAAGAGGATCTATGACCCTCAAACTGTCTTCCCCATGACCTGTAGCCAAATGTGGAAGTCAACTCAAATGACTAAATCCAGCAACAAGAACCAGTGACAATCCCAGCTCAGTGGACAGTTCAATTTGATGCTTCACTCATTGCTGGGACCATGTTACCCCCTGCTCAATCCAACTGATTGATCATCACAATCTTGTTCCTTTTATAATGATTCACCTAGGCTATATAATTCTGATATCTCAATAAAGATAATTATCTAGTTCTAATCATTTCCCCTTGTAAATTTGTTAATACAGCACAGTTACAGCATCACTCTATTCAATTTGAACCCCCTAGCTAATAAAGGTTTGATAAGGTTTTAATTCGAGCATGGGCGGGCAATACTGGCTTACGTTTATCAAGCTACCCTGGATCGGTGCATCAACTTCACCAACCCTTAAGCGGGTAGAGCATGCGTAGAGGTGTATCGGTATCCGGTAGAAAACAACGGCAAGTATTATATGGTATAAAATAAGAGTGTCAGGCTTAAGGGCACTTTCACGTAAATCGGTTGCTCTCATGGATATAAGATGCTTGTGCCAACTGGCAGCTATAGGCTTGCTTGAGAACCATCAGTTGAGCAAGCAGGGTCTATCTGAGAAGGATCGGATATAGGCCAAGAGTACTGCCTTGCTAGCCTGAAGAGATCTTTGTGAAAGAACCTTGGTGATCCATCCGAAGTGGTCTCGAGGACCATGTTTAATAAGTTAGAGTCGGGCGGGCAATCAGATGCAGCTAGAGATTCCAGGAAGTTGAGGAGCTCATGGAATCTTTGGTGGATGATGAGCAGCTTGGCGAGAATACGGCAGGTCTCAAGATCCAATGGAGTTTGGAGCCACAGCATATCCTCATAGATGTTGAAGGCTTCCTCGTAGTTGGCGCGTTTGCAATAGAAGCTTAGGATGCGGTTGCACAGTTTAGTTTCGGGCGGGAATGCGCATCTCTTCATCTCGTTTACCCACTCCATAACCCCTGGGAAATCCCCCTGCCCGATGAAGTGTTCGACAAGAAGGGAGTATGTTTCGTAGTTGGGATGCTGTTGGGCTTCGTATATGCCAATAGCAGCAGCGGCATCGCCTTTTGATAGATGGAATTCCATCAGTGCATTCCAAAATGTAAAGTCGATTGGGATTTCTTTGGCGGTTAGAAGTTGTGAGACTTTGTTGGCTTTCTCTAAGCTAGAGGAGCGAAACAGTGCGTGATTTAGCAAAAGGCGGATCGTTTTAGGTGTGGGTTTAAGATCCGAGAAGTAAATTAAAGATGTGGCGCTTTCAAACTCGTCCCCAGAGTGAATATCGAGTTGAGCACATACTGCAGCTTCCAGTAAGTGTGGATGGTGGTCGGGATGGTGCGAGATGATGTCGTGATAGACTTTCAGGGCGGCTTCTGGATCGCCCAGCTCGTGAAGATACTTTACAAGGCAGACAGCAGTGGACTGCGACAAAGGGATGCCCCTGTCGCGGGAATCTAGATAGAGCTTCTGGAGACCAGGAATGTCCTTTGATTTTGCGCAGAGAATGATGGCTGAGTCGTAGCTGTCCGAATCTGGGGAGATACCAAGAGAAATAAAATCAAAGTAAACACGTTTGGCTTCTTCGATCTGCCCCTTTAGCAAGTAGCGACTGACGATGTGATTGAACGTATGCGGCGTAGAAATCCCAGTACTTATTAAGAAGCGATACACGGAATCCAATTCTTTGGATAGGCCGCGATCTAATAGGAGCTGCAGCAGTGGCAAGTAATCGGAGTGTGGGAATAGCAAAGACCGCGGAGATGAAAGAAATCGTCTCAAAGCACGCGTCATGCTGGTGACGCCTGAATTGTCTCGCACCTCCAAGTAGGCATGGATGAGGCTTTTAAATGTTTTGGGGGTATGGAAGAAGATGTTTTTGGAACGGCATGAATGATATGCTCGAAAGATTATTTCCCAATTGCCAGCCTCGCTAGCGTGGCAGAGA
This sequence comes from Entomophthora muscae, assembly GCA_014839935.2. NCBI lineage: Eukaryota > Fungi > Entomophthoromycota > Entomophthoromycetes > Entomophthorales > Entomophthoraceae > Entomophthora > Entomophthora muscae. Next base: position 6,831 of record QTSX02000998.1, on the reverse strand, counting down.
AGGGCTTCGACGGTAGAAACATCAGGTTCCAGGCCCATGCCGTGCATCTCTTCAAGAAGATCACCTGCCGAGTCAAAGTCCAGTTTTTTTAAAAAGCCTTGCATTACACTGTGGCTGATATGGCGTGTCAAAGGGATGTTGTGATCGTTCATAACCATCAACATATCCATCACACCTTGCATGTCATCTTGAGCCACAAGGATTTGAATCAAGTACCCGAATGACTCGGGTGTCGGCATCCCAAGGTTCCGAAGCTGCATATCCATGAGCTTTTTCATGTTTTTCATATCGCCTGCAAACAGAAGCCCCAATAGAAAGGAGTCGAATACAAACTTGTGGTTGGGATAGTAAGCATCGCTGAAATTAGTCAATCTGTCCAAAAGATCCAAGTGGCCTCGTCGGGCACTCGTCAAGCCGGCTACACGAATGGACTGTGGCTCAAAGTGTGTTCCAAGACTGAACATGTCGTCTAGCAGACGCAGCCCCTCTTCTATTGGGCAGTTGGGAAATCGAACTTGGAAGACCAGGTTTTTAATTTCAACGTTGCTGCCATGCTTGCTTTGTACCGTGTCGAGTAGAAATGTATTGGCCAATGCTGGGATTATCAAGGGTTGCTCGCTCCTGAGGTCTGTAAACTGCCTGACAAGGGCTTTAAGTATCATAATGCAGCTACCCAAAGAAAACGTGCCCCATACAAGCTTCGCTTTGGCCAACTCATAAAATTCCAAGTGTTTTTCCCAAGAAAGGTGCTGAATAAAAAATACCATCCATACATCAATCGCTTGTGTCGTCAGCAAAAAGTGTTTGTAATTCATGCAGTACTCGTATACACGTATAGCCAAAGGTAGGTCCTTTTCACGCGCCCATGAAAGCAATTCTACAACCGTCTGTCTGGGATATAGTCGGCCATGAAACTCAAGTTGGGCACAGATCTTATTAAGCATGACCCCATCTTCTAGAAGCGTTGCCTTTGAGAATGAGAATAGAATACTCAGCTTCTCGGAGACCAGCTCTAGCGACCAATACCTTGGATGCTAGAAACCGGAATTTACTCAGCTCCCTATAACAAGCGACTTTGATCTTGCTGATTTCGTTTAAATGCCTCTTGATAATTGGCTTTAGAGTAGATATTCTTTTTGTCGAGTCCTTCTTTGAAAGAGTCACATGCTTATCCTCGGATGGATTAGGAGAGTACCCAGTAAACTCTATTTCATTCTCCAAAGGACGACTAGAATACCTCATAAAGGCAACTAGAGAATATTAAGTTTGAAAAGATTTGAGATGCAAGTTTAATAAACAACCCTTAAGTATCTATGATTTTGATGAATGTAATTTTATAAAAAGAACCCTGATAAAAGTAGCTACAATTTAAACATAACTACTTTAGAAACAGCAACACTTAACATAACCTAGCTTTCATTGTAAAAAATAGAGGGAAGGGTTCTCGGGGCTCTCCAAAATGCAAAATGATGAAATAGAAACGTACCTGACTGCTTTTCATCACAAAGTAGCCTCAGCTCCAAGTGCCATGGATACGATAAGCAGCTACGCCATCTACTACGGGCCCGTAGGAGGAAATTTCGGCTATGTACTTTAAGCATGAGTATTTAGGTTGCTTGGCGATATTTTTTAAATTAAAGCTCATAAATTCTTCAGTGACTGCCTCGTCAGTTTGACTGACTGCTCAATCTTGCTGGAGCATGGGGATCTGTGCCACACGCATTTGGCTAATGGCCAATTCAAATAACGAAGAAATTTTGTCATGACTCAGTAGACTAGAAATTATAAACCCGACGTGGGGCTGCAGCGTAAACCCACGAACAAGAACCGGATTCTTTCCGGAGTTTCTGAAAATGTGGAAGGTAATATATTTCTCTTTTTAAACCTGATCTTAAAATACGTACTTCTGGAATGCCGGAAAAAAGACGAATTTTGTCCGGGGGTGGTACGCCGCAGCCCTAACCTGAATCGCCATTCAAATCTGAAGCCAGTTTAACTAACCCCAGAGCCAAGTATTAAATCAAGCTTGATTGGAATTTAAAAATTCATATGGCAATTAGAAAGGCAAATAAAATGTTAAATACAATCATTAGAATCTTAAGCGCCACAGTAAATGCTAAGCTATATTATTATATATTCAAGTTGTTCCCTTGACAACTTTAAACTCAGAATTACATCTCAATTTTTCAAACTCCAACATTCAAAAGCATCCTCAAGCTAATAAGAATAAAACAAATATTTCATAACCCCCAAATCCTTTCATATCAGGTTGCTTCGAAAATTGACAAAGGGCTGGACCAACCCATCTCATTTGAATCAACAGTTTGGCTCTTCATCACCAGTATATCAACTTTTGAATCGTTAATAATATATAATTTAACTATTTCAACCCTCATCTATTAAGCCTAGAGAGATTACAGCATCTCAACTCTATACAATCCAGTCTCACTTCTTGATACCATGCCTATCTCTATACAAGCATTTTGGCCAGGGCTATTTTTGCAGCCTATCTCTAAAGAAGAGTAAAGATAGGATTAAATAGCTCAACTTATATCTGAAGCAATTCTCAGCAAGTAACTGGCAGTAGCAGTCCATGAGGTAGGACATGCCATTTCAAAAACGCTATCTTGATTTACGCTATCTCAATTTTATAGTAAAACCGCCATTTCAATTTACGGCATTTTGACTAAGAAACCCTGGGTTTAAAATTTTAGATTTTTGAACTCCAAAGAAACCCCCAAATAATTCTCAAAAAATAGAATTCAAAAAACATTTACAGGCTTAAAAAGCCTCAGGATTCCAAATCTGCAATAAAAATGGGGTCAATTAGTAGCAACATAGTTGCATAAAGCCCAAAAGTTAAAATATACCCAAAAGCAACTATTTTCATCTATTATAACTATGATCTATACTTTAAAATAAGCAAATAATTGTATCAAATACTAAAAAAGTCAAAAAATAATAAAATTAAAGGAAAGAAGAGAGAAGATAAAGAAGAGTTTATTGGGAAAGAGCTCAAACATTGGTTGACAGTGCTACTGAGATGGCCTGAAGATGATCAAGCTTGCTATCCTTGGGATAGTAGGCAAGGACCACCTTGGTAATTTCTGTATACTTTTTCACCGCTTTTGTCTGCTTAGGGGGTCCCCCTTGGACTTCATGCCAGTCTTGAAGAGCCGGGCAGAGATAGCCTGCTGGTTTTTGAGATGCACCATTATCTTGTTGAATTTGGGCTTATGAACCCTTCCTTTGTAGCAAACTGGCTATGCCACCCTTCAAGGGAAGAGGTGGTCTTGATCAGGCCATCTTTTACCTGCTTAAAGCAGTTTCATTGGATTAAGCCACCACCTTTTCTGATGTGGTGTGCTCCTTGAAATACTCTGACCCATTGTGTTTCAAAATACTCTATGAACGGAGCAAAGGCTGCCTGGTTGGCCAGGATATAGGGATGGCAGAGGAGGGGGCTGTAAAAGGCATTGGTTTCCTCCTTTCTCACAAGGGCAAGGGCAGCAAAGTAATTAAAGACGTCCTTGGCCTCTTTAGTGCCTTCAGAGTTGACCAGCTCATGAAGGTCAGAGCACTTTTGGAGGCGGCAGCAGAGTGCCTGCCAGAAGTGAAAGTAGCATCCCTGCAGGGAGCTCCTGAAGACTCTAATGAAAGCATTTGCCTGAGCCTGTTCAAAATCCACTGTCAGATATTCATGGTAGGGAAGGCTTTCTGGATGCTTCCTGGTTGAGGTGGTTTCCTCTGATTGGGAGATGGTTTTTTCTTGCGCCCTATGGTCTCCTTGGGCTCCTCTTTAATGATGGGGAGGATTTCATCCAACTTGGCCTTTAGAGGTGTAAGTGCACAGACATAAGTTTCCTGTTTCTTATTTGGGAGGAAAAATAAGACCAGGGGAAGAACTAGATTTCCAACCTGCCCATGGATGTTCCAAAGCTGGTTAAATAGCTTTGGGCAGGTGAAAAAGTTCCATCTGCAAGCCAGGTCTTGTATTTTAACAGGTTGCGCAGATCCTGGCTTTTGGCAAAGCAAATGATGCGCTCAGGCGCATGTTGGCCGTTGCCGTAGAGAAGGAATCTCTCTTCATGCCGTGAAAGCTTTTGCTCTTCAGTTAAAATCAACTGGTCAATTGATGTAGCACTGACGCCTTCAGTGCTCAGAGCATATCTCTGATCAGTGAGATATCTCTGTAATTTTGAGGCACCACCAACAGTGGCAAGTTGGGTATCATTTAAATTTTGGAGGGCATCATTGATGGCCTCAGTGGCGGCTTTGATCCTTGGTGGTTGGGATCACCTGGCAAAGAAATCAGCAGACCAGTTGATAAAAGGTGTCAAAAGTCTTGGCGCAGTCATGGCCAGTAGTCATGGCCTTGAACCTAGTAAACCCATAAGTTGTGAGTCTAGCAGGGCACCCAACATTATCACATTTGTAGTGATGTTGGTGGATGGGTTTCTTCTCATCATTACAGCTGAAGCTGTAGCCCTTGTAGACAAAGCCGGCACCCCCTTTCTTAGTCATGATGGGGTAGCTGGCTGAATATGTGGCAGGTACAGCAAAGGTGCCATTTCAATAGCATATATTGTGGACAGTGTTAATATACCAGAGCTCAATTTGCTCATCTGCAGGAGCACCAGGATCAGGATCCTGTTTCCCTTCCTCTTAAGGCTCTGAGGTGGGATCAAAGTGGCAGTTAAAGTTTAATAACTTTTCCTGAGGACCTGAAGGAGAGTATACAAAAGGAGAGTGGAGAGGGGTTGAGCTTGTCTCCTTGGGCTCTGGTGAAGGCGTGGGTGTCTTAGGAGGAGCTTTAAACTTAGCAGGCTGCTTTTTAGGGGTAGTTTTGGCCTTCTTGGCCTTGGGAAGAGTGACCTTGGAATTGGAGGACTTGGTGCCCTTGGGCGCAGCTTTGGTGGTAGGCTTGGAAGGCATCTAAAAGTGGATTAGTATCAAAATATGAGAAATTTGAGGGTTGTTTTTAAAGAGAAAAATGAGAATATTTTTAATTTAAAATTAGTAATTTTTTACATAGAATTGTAGAGAAAGTCTTAAAGTATATAATATCAAAATTTCAATTTGTCACAACATCAGCAATTACTCCCTCTTGGGGAATTAACACCCCAAGTAGATCACCAAACGGCTCACCAAATGGTTCACCAGCCAGCTGGTAAACTGGTAGCACCATTTCAGTCAACCATCTATGACGGGGATCACCCAATCCACATCCTAAATGGAACACAACTTGAATAAGCCTCATGACCAAATAAGAACATTACTTAGATAAGCCCCATGACTCCCATGACATACATGGACGGCATGTGGCTTGTCATGATACTATATATTCTTCTATATTCATATCTAACAAATTATCATTCTCTTCCTAAATCTTCCCCTTATCTCATTTATTATACTTCCTGTAAGTATAAACTTAACAGTGGTAGCATAGGTAGGTTATCCATACCTACCCAACTCAAAGGAAAAATTGCTCCTAAGAAAAGGACCCAAGCAATGGTACTCCCTAGTAGCTGGAGAGACTACAAAGAAGGACAAGATGTTCCTGCAGGCCTTGTTATCTATGACAACATCCTTGTACCTGTTGAGCAATACAACACTCTCAAAGCCCGCAGATTGTTACACACAGCGCTGATAACAACAGGACTACAGCAGCCTGAAATACCCATATTGTATTCCAGTGCCTGTGTACAGCTGAAATTGGCGCCTTTGCAGTACTACACCAGGAAACCGCCTCTCTTTGGATCAACAGTACACAAAGGAAATTTGAGCAAGTGGACTACCCCCAAAGACTCTGGGTCAGTGAAATTGCACTTTGCAGTTACAGGAACCGCATCACGTTTTGTAAGCGGATGGCTAGCCCAACACCACAACCAGAAGGAAAACTGGGAGCTATTCAAGAGCACATTCCTCAAAAAAGTTCTCCATGAAGGATTCCAACGTAGTAATCATGAAAGGACTTTAAACCTTCAAGATGACAGGAACATTTGAGGAGTACATTGCTGCATACAAAGACCTACATGACCGTGCACCCAACACCATCAACTTTGATGAACCTGGACCACTCTTGGACTTCTACAATGGCCTTCCTACACATATCAGACAATAGTTTGACATGACCCTCTTCAAGAACCTTGAAGACATATTCTTGGAAGGGGAAACATACAGCGCAAAAATCTGACAATACATGCAACCAGCAAGCGCACAGAGAGCCCTTCAGCTAAGAAAGATCCTCAACCCAATAAACATAACAACCAAGCCAATAACACCAATCCTAAACTGGGAATCACACTTCACAAGCCAAACAGACAAGCACTGAAGATACCAGCAAGGAGGTAAAAGCTCAGGGGAGTGCTTAGGCAAACTACCCTCCCCCAATTTACAAGACTTGTACAGGGACCAAGATGTGGATTCAATCACCATGATCCAAGTACCCTCCAGCAACCCTCTACTGTTTGCCACCCAAACTGGAAATAAACTCCTCACTTATCCCCTTTCTGTTTTTGCAGATATCAGGGCACCACACTATTTGACATTGGAGCAGACCAATCCCTAGTCAATAAGAAATTTGCTGACCTCATAAAACCACCTACCACCCAAAGCAATATTAAAAGAGTCATCATGGCGGATAACAGAAGCACACCAGTCACTCAAGAGGCAAAAAGCTTTCTGCACCCACCTTAGAGACAAGTAAACCACGCTCAGTGGCCCAATCATGCCTATCCCAAAGTATGACTTATACTTGGCCTGGACTGGATAAGAAAGACCAAACCTCAAATTGACTGGGATAGTGCTACCCTCACCATACAGCAAGGA
>QTSX02000997.1:43338-85940 GCA_014839935.2 Entomophthora muscae | reverse complement strand
CATGGACATATTCTGCCATCTTTCTTTCCTATAAACAGCATGGGTGACAAGCAAGGGGCCTTTGACACTTGAATAAAACCCTTTTTGGTTATGTCCTCTAGGTATGTGTCAAGGCTACTTGTTTGCAGTGATTACAGCTGTAGATGGGGCCATGTTGTGGTTGGGTCCCTGGTAACAGGTCTATGGCGTGGTTATAGATTGAATGGCTGGGTAGTTTTGTGGCTGCTTCTTTTCTAAACACATGGTCCCATTTCTGTAGGGGGTAGGTAGTATCTCAATGCTAGGCTCTATCTTTATGGTTAAGAGTTTGTTGGACAACATTCTGCCAGGGCTTATACAGAAGAGAACAGTGTCACAAGATTCAGTTTGTCCCAAAGTAGCAGTCTGTTCACAATAGTTAAGGATCAGGCCGTGTTTTTCAGACCAGGAGTTGCCCAGTATTAGGGGGTGGGGTAAACCTGGCAAGAGGATCAAGGGGGTCAGGTACATGTTCTGTCCAATTGTCAAGGGACGTTCTTGTTTGCATCTGTAACCAGTGTCCAGAGAACTGTTTCTCATGATTACTTGTAGGCAGTGTTCTGAGGCTGTCAGGCCTATTTCCTTGGCCAGGATGGAGTCAATGAAACTTTCATCTTCTCCCGTATCAATAAAGGCTTCAATCTGGCGCTTGATTCCCAATAGTTCCATGGTCACTTGGATGAATTTGTGAGATTGTGCAAAGGTGTTTATTTGTGCCAAGGATACAGGAGAGGTATTCTTTTTGGGAAAGCTCTGGTTAAATGTCCTGCCTCATGGCATTAGAAACACAACCCATCTTGATAGTGACGTTGTAGTTCTTCAGGAGACATCCCTGGTTGACTTGGTGTAGCAGTTCTGCCAAAACAGGTAGGGTACAGGTTCAGACCTTCTTGGTTTAAGCTCAGTCCTTTGCATAGGGGTAGTAGTTCCTCCAGGCTCAGTGGGGGCAGATGGTGCTTCAACAGGTCTTTCATGGCTAAATTAACTCCTTTTCTGAAGATAATGGAAGCTAATTCATCCTTGAGTTGGGTGAGAGTCTTCAGTTTAAGAAACTCATCCTCATAGGCTTGGATGGGGCGGTTCTCTTGTTGGATCTCCAACAGAGAGTTCAGCATATAGTATCTGGTGTCTTGGCCATCACCAGTGGCCATCCATTCACTTTCAAATCAGGAGTAGTCAAGGCAAAATTTGACATCTTCAGTGGTGACCTTTCCAAACCAATCCAGTGCGTCTTCTGACGGAATGGCAGCCACCCCCAGGATCTTCTCAGTATCACTGGGGTAGGCGTTGGCGTTGGCTTGGAAGTTGAAATAGAGGACAGGCATGGCTCGTCAAGCTTCTTCTAAGGTGAGTTTGCCTATCTGGGGCATGTCCACCTTGGTCATGGTCTGGTTCACTATCACATTTTGTACTTATGACATGGCTGGGTTCTGGGGTTCTGCCCCAAGTGCAGGGTCTTTCAATTCTTGGGCGGGTTGGTTCTTCATCCATGAGAGTATCAAGGAGGTAATTGCCTTATGGGTGTAATAAGTGATTATCACAAAAAAAAGAATACAAGTTGCCCCAAGTGTTAACAACATCTTGGAGCCCAGATTATCATGTTTGTAAAAGATTGTCATAATTTAAGGAAGCCAGGCATAGGTAGAGGCATTGGTTGACTCAGGACAGAGTACAGCTGGGCCAGAGGGTAATGCCCACCATATGATGGGTGCTAACTTGATAATATAGGATACAGATCACCCCAGTAAAGGCCAGGGCCCGGAGTTGGGCATCATAGTGTCTACCATTTCCTTTAAAGTAATGTAGAGTACTCCAAACAGTTGGGTGGACATAGTCTTGGCTGCAGTGGGGTTCTCCATTGGGCAGTCAGGTTGTGGGGTTAAGGGTGGAGTCATGGGAACAAAGTAGGCAGGAAGATAATTGTACTTGTCTTTGAACAATCTTGGCAGCCTCTTGTACCACTTTCCTTTGCGTCCTATGTATTCAGTTTCTCTAGTCCTTGCCAAGGGATCAGCAATAAGAATGGTCTCTAAGCTGTACTCTGCGTAGGCAGGGTTGGGCGGGTTAAGGTAAAATGTACAGGTCCAAAGGGGGCTCCTGGGGGCGGTATAATGCCTGGGTAAGATCAGCAGGTTGGTCTCCAGAGGGGGCGGTGGCCTGATGGTCTACTTGAACAGAGTTAAGATGGAAGATCACTAAGACTAGGTAAGGTAAGATTTGTTCAAGCCAAAGGTTCATAAAACTTTATTATCAAAAATGATAATATGGTTGTCACCATACTGCTGGGGCTTTTATACCATGGGTTTTTGCTTCTTTGATTTTCTCAGGGTTCAGATTTGCAGACAAGGCACTGGCAGGGCATGGATCTTGGCTTAGTGTCTTGAGGGCAGCAGATCCAGGTTGTGCTTTCTCTGGTGAACAGAAGTGGCAATGCTTTGTTCCATTGCTACTTTTCACCACATCACCTGAGAAGTTTAATTGTAATATCCATTATGGACAGAAGACTGGCAGCTGCTGGTGGTCATTGGTGGAGTTAGCAGTAGGGTTTGCTTTAACCTCCTTTAGGCAAGCTATAACCTCTGCATAGGTCTGGATCTTTGGTGGCCCAAGGTATGCAGCAATCTGGTGACTATTTGGGGAATTGTCCTTGGGAGACTGGCGGGTCTTGGAGTAACTTGTCAACTCAGGTTTGCAATTTAACAAGTTGTCAGGTTTCTGTCTACTTTGTGTGACTTGAGTAGACTTTGAAAGGTTGGGGTTTGATTCTGGGGTCTCCAATGTTGATTTTGAACCTCCAGCATTGACACTTGGCAGGTTTCTGTTCCTCCTGGTTGGGGTCAGCTATCTCTGGTAGTCCAGGGTTTGACCCAACTGACAGTTGGGCAGACTCCTGTCTACTCTGGTCAACATAAAGATTTTCCTGAGATTCAGGGTTTGATTCCCAGGTTTTAAATACAAGTATTTAAGTGTCATTCATGACAGTATTTGTCAGGCACCCACCCACTAGGAAGTAATCTCCCTAGGTGGTGAATGATTGCAGAGGGATTCAATCCCGTGACCAGAGATCCCACAGGCAAGGAGACCATCCCTAAATGGAATAACTCTCCAAAGAGTTGGTACCTGCCTAGCAGGGGATTAAAGCGCCCCAAGAACAAGTACACTCCCAGATAACACAATAAAAAGGCCAAAGCCAAGGAACAGAAAACTTGGGGCTTGATAACCTGGGTGGTGGAACCATAGACCTTGGTTTCTTCCTGGACAGGTGGGTTGTTTGATAGAGGAGTTGCGGTATACCAGACTCCCGGAATCACACAGCGCCAGGAGCTGTCAAGGAATTGGGACTCTGGCGTTGTACCTGAATCAGCGTGTGAACTCATAGAAGCGCCAGTAAACACCGTTGTTGTCAGGACTATCCAGAATAACCATTTATACCCAAGAGACTCCATAAGAAGACTCTTGGGTAATTTCATGGTTTGGAAATTAGAGGTTTAAGTCAAAATAAAAGATAAGCAAAACAATCACTTGGGTGAATGTAGACTTTATTGATTGAACAAATACTGAAATAGAGCTTACCAGCTTTTTATAGCATGATAGCAGAAAATAATATAGGAAAAGGAGTTTGGAAAAGTTGGAGATGAAATGTGGGGATTTGGCAGTTAGGATCTTCAAAACTGGGGAAGGTAAATTATTTCCTTATGTTTTTAAAAAATTTCTTAGCAAAGTATCATATTTTCCTTAACTATTCATTAATTCTCTGGCATGGCTGAGATTGTAGTTACTCAACCCCACAAAAGATGGGGACTAGGAGGTGGCCTCGGCATGAACAACGGAAGGAACAGCAAACAAAGGACCCAAAACCAGACAAAGAAGGCTACCCGCTTCCCCATTATTGCCAACTCACCGGGCGTAACTCCTAGGCGGTTTGAATCAACGTTGTCAAGAAGTGATTGGCTGGATACCTTCTTGGAAGGTAATGATTGGTTTGAAGTCAAATTAACACTTGTTTTAAATAGATCTGTATTAACTGAATCAAAAGACAACCCAAGTTTGAAACTTGTTGATGAAAACAATGACTTGGAAGCCATTTCCTGGCCTAAACCAGAAGATAATAAATAACAGATACTACTTACTAACCCATTTCCTTTAGGAAATTCAAAAGAAGATGAAGGGGAACACATATCTGCCTCTTTAAATAAGAGTAAATTGTTGTCAAGAATGTTTGAAGAAGCATTCACGACAGTATTTGTCCAAACAATAAATTAGGAAAACTTGGAACATCTAACCAAAAACAGTACACTCTACATAATAAGGTACACCAAATTCAATATCATGCAAACAACCAAAATTGAATCCCCTGAGCTTTCAGCACTCCTAAATGAATACACTCATGTTTTCAAGGAAGAGCTAACAGAGCTACCCCCAAACAGGAGGTCAAACATGGCATTGACCTATGAAAGGCCATGCCTGAACCTGCACCTCTCTACAGACTCTCCCCCACGGAGACACAAACCCTCAAAAATCACATTGAGGATAATCTAGCTAAAGGCTTCATTTTCCCATCCAGATACCCATGGGGGACAGCAGTGTTTTTTTGTAAAGAAAAAGGAATGCTCACTCCGTCTAGTAACAGACTACAGAGCTCTCAACTCAAGCACAGTGAAGAATAAATATCCCATTCCACTTATAGAGGATCTGTTTTCAAGACTCTCCGGAGCCAAATTTTTCTCCAAAATTGACCTCACCTCAGGTTACAACCAATTTGAAGTAAAGGAAAAAGACATAACAAAAACTGTGTTCCATACAAAATTAGGATCTTTTGAATTTAGGGTAATGAACTTTGGGATGACCAACACTCCTGCAACGTTTGTCACTATGATAAACCAGGGACTAAACAGTCTCTAAAATACATTATGCTACCTTGACAATATCATCATATTTTCAAAAATCAAAGAGGAACACCTCATGCATGCCTGCAAGACACTCAATAAACTTGCAAAGCACAAACTCTATGCAAATCCTAGCAAGTGCCAATTTATGGAAAAGGAACTCTTGTTCTTGGGCCACATTGTCTCTGACAATAGCATCAAAGCAGATCCAGATAAAATCAAATCCATAAACAACATGCAACACCCCACCTCTGTTAAACAAGTTAGATGCTTTCTCAGAATGATAGCTTACTGTCAGGGCCCAGAATGCCCTTGACAACCAGCTGGCCTTATTAGAGGCTGAACAACCCACAGCCTGGAAACTTTCACCAATTGTCTCCCAGAGCAAAAAACACCCTCTTTTGATTAACAAATGGCCCAGGATTTGAGAGGCACACAAGCCTCAAATCCCTGGCTTTGATTCTACTAATGAATTTGGCCAACTTAATTATCAGGAAAGGACACATAAGGAGCACAATTGTTCAATTGCGCAATTGGATGCTCAATTGCTTGCGGGTTCTATAAATAGCTGTGGCACCTTGGCATGCTGCAGCTCAAGAAAGGTTCCTGTTATAGCAACCAATGATCATCCACCTCCAGGCCCAAGTATGCAAATTCCTGTCAAAATTGTAAGTTTAACTGAAATTGATGCCATCAGATCTCTGGTGGCACAAAAGGCCAGAAAATCACCAGTAAGTATAAGTAGTGGGGAGGAAAAGCCCTCCTCACTGTTGACATCTTGAAATAGATGATTTAAATGCCCAGGACCCATTTTTTTCTTGCAGTAATTATCTATTTTTGCTCTAATATAATTATTCTGTTTGCATCTATTTGTGAATCTACTACACAGTATAAACACATCTATTCATTCCCACCTGGTTCAGCTCCTGTCCCTTTGGCCAAACTGTCTAGAGTTCTTGACTTGGAGTTCTACCACTCTCACCACCTGGATCTCCCTTCTGGCCACCCAAGAGTGACCTTACTGCCAAGCATAAAGGAGATTCCTACTACTCTCCCTCCACCCAACGCGCTTCCTGCTCAGGATTTCAGTAAGTTGGGGTTTGTCTATATCACAGTATTGGGGCTGGCCAACCAGGTTGTGCCCCATACTGGGAGTTGGCGCCCCCTAGCTACTTCAGTCAACTATCTGGTCAGAATTGCACCTATTGTGTACATGGCCTTCCAGGCCTGGCCTGCCTCCCCTGTGGGAGTCCAGTTGGACTCTGGTATGGGCCATGAAAGTATGTCAACCATATCAAAACTAGTAACCCTGGGCCCCTATTCTTCTTTGATTATAGGGAAATCTTGTATGTTTTTATTTTTGACCTCAGCTTGCTACCTAAGACAGTATATGACCAAGAAACAAACATAAACCAAGAAGGAGTTGTTGCCAAGCCATCCCAGGTCCAGACTGTGACAATCTCCACCTTGAACCAAAATACTGCTGCCCCTACAAACTTTCCTGACCTGCCAAAGATGGACTTGGCTGGTTTCAGAAAAGTAATGATAATGATAAATGCCCTGTTCCGTGCCCACCCCAAGAGCTTCAGAGACAACAATAAGAAGGTTATGATGGTGGCTGCCCAACTAAAGGATGACGCCAGAGAAATCTTCCTGACCAGCCTTGAAGAAAACCCGGACCTCATACTCTCCTACAAATAATTCCTGGAGAGAATGAACTCTGCAACCACACCTGCTGGGGCCAAGATCTAAGCCTACATGGGGCTCATCTGCCTGACCCAAGGAAGGGGTAATATGTAGACCTACATACAATAATTCCTATGCCTGGCAGAGGCTGTCAAGATTCCTGACAACATATCAGGGTTGTATTTTAGAAACGGTCTGAAACCACACAACGCCAGCCTAATGAGACACCACCAATGCAACTTCCCCAAAGAAAAACTCCTGGCTATTGCCAAAGGCATGTACTTCAGCCAACCACAAGGATACCACACTGGTCAGCCTTGGAACAATTGAACCCCTGGTGCAAGTAGGCCCATTTGAACATGACCGCAGAAGAGTACCAACACCACATCAGAAGTGGGCTATGCTTCTATTGCTATCAGAGTGGCCACTTATCCAAGGACTGCACTAGCCGCTCTAATGGAACCCAAGGAACAACTATCTCATCAATAAATAAAACTTCACAATCTTATCCTATCATTGACACTACCTTATGTTATAATGACCATGAGGTGAACACTGTAGCTCTCCTAGACAGTGGGGCAACCCTCAATACATGGATGTAGCCTAGCTGAGAAACTTGGTGTACCAATCCAGGGAAATTCCCAACTGGTAACCTTGGGTAACAAGACAACAAACCTGTCCCACAAATGTGAAGAGTTTGTCTTCCTAAAGTTAAACAAGAGATTACTGCTCACCAGATTCCACGTCATGGAGAAGCTTCCCAAACCTGTAGTGATAGGTTTTGAATGGTGGGTTAACCACCAGCTGAACTTGGGCTATAAGAACTATCAAGTGACTGTCACTCATGAGAGCCAACCCTTGGAGGTCCCCTGCCTGTACCCTCAGCAGACGCCTGAGCTAAATAACATCACCTTGGAATCCTGCAAAGCTGAGATCCCAAAATGTTTGAAGCCTTTGGAGTCCGTCTTCTCTGAAGAAGAAGCCACTGCCTTGCCAAAACATAGCCATTTTGACCACGTCATTGACCTTCTCCCTGGAACCCAACCTAAGCATGGACCAGTCTATAGTTGTAACATGAAGTAACAAGTTGCCTTAAGAGAGTACTTGGACAAGATGTTGAAGAAAGAATATATATGCATCTCCAAATCCCCTTGTTCATCCCCTTTACTGTCTGTTAAAAAGAAGAGTGGCAACCTATGTCCTTGCGTCAACTACCAGGACCTAAACAGCATCACCATAAAAAAAAGATTCCATGTACCCAATGCCAAAGACATCTCAGATCAGCTTTCAGGAGATAACGTCTTCTCAAAGGTTGATTTGAGGGATGCCTTTAACCAGATCCAGATCAGGCCTGGTGACAAATGAAAGACCGCCTTCAAGACTAGACAAGGTCTCTACAAATACCTGGGTATGCCTTTTGGGTTATGCAACACGCCCAACACCTTTCAAACTATGATGGACGTGGTCTTGGGAGGACTCAAGGATCAGTGTTGTATAGCCTACTTAGATGACATCTTCATCTACAGTCACACCCCTGAAGAACATGCCAAACACCTCCAAGCTGTCTTACAATGTTTCAAGTGTCATGCCCTGCCCCAAAGGGCAGGCTCTTTGAACTTAAATATTCATTGTTTTTGCTTGGTTTTATGTCCAGTATTTTAAATACTTGGAAATTTAAATCAAAATTTAATATTTAAGTATTTTAAGTCTATTATCTTTGTTTTTTGGTGCAATTTGAGTTTGAATTGTTGTTGTTGTTGTTTGCTCTGTCTGCTATTATTGCTTTCATATATATTTCTACTTTAAATTCAGAAATTTTCACTACTATTTACCTTTTGTACTCCTGATTATGCTGTTGCCGCTTTCTCCACAGCTTCAACTTGCTGATTGGCATATGGTACTGGCTTCTGTTTCCCCTTTTCTGGTTCTGGGTTCTCCAACTTCTCCAGTTACTCATCTTCTTGGCTGCTTTCTCCTGGCTATCAGTTCCAACAGAAAAGGCTTTTCTCTCTATAAATAAAGAGCTTTTGAAGAGTAGGCTTAAAGCCAAAATTCTAAGTGATTTCTTCCCTTCAATATTCTATCAATTTTTAACTTCATATTTATAATTTTAAGATTTTTTTAAATTTATAGTTAAAGTGATTAGTTCTAAGTTTATTCTCTTTTCTTTCTTCCTAGTTAAAGAATGGAAGTTGTAAAACAACAAGCCTTAGGCTTGTTGTATCCATTATTTTTTATCAAGGAATCTTTCAAGAGTTACATGTATCAGTTTGCCAATGGAGAGTATCCTAATATTGACATCCTCTTAGTAACTAATTGTTCTTTATTAAATAATTTGTTTTATCTTCTTTGTTTAGGATTCTTAAACTCTATCACTCCTTTTGTAACCCAGTACAAGTTTTTAGCAGGATTCTGTAAAATTATATTACAGACTGTTCCTACGTTCTTATACCTTTTAAATTTGAACCCCAATGCTTTGCACGCCCTAGTTTATAACCTTGCACCATTATGGGCAAGACCTTACATCAAGGAACACAGACTCTTTTTTAAACTCCAGAAATGTGAATTTTTCCAAGAAGAAGTAGAGTTCCTGGGGTACAATGTACCAAAAGGAGGATTTGCTATGACACCCAACAAAATAGAAGCTGTGACGGCATGGCCTGAACCTAAGAACCATAAGGAGGTCAGAAGCTTCCTAGGCCTGGCAAATTCCTGCCGGGAATTTGCCCAAAATATTTTCTTCAATATGCTTGCCCTTGACCCGCCTTACCTCTAAGAAATACACCTTTTTGTGGGATGATGCCACCAGATTTGCCTTTGAGTTACTAAAGAAAGCATTTTTTTCCACCCCTGTCTTGACAATGCCAGTTTACTATAACCCTTTATTGTGGAGACAGATGCCTCTGACTTTGCATTGGGGGGGGGTGTTGCTTCAGGAGGGGCATGATAGTAAGCTTCACCCTGTAGCTTACTACTCAAGGAAGTTCACTCCGCCTGAGTTGAACTACACCATCTATAATAAAGAGATGCTTGCTATCATCCAATCCTTGAAACATCAGAGAAGATACTTGTGTGACGCCAACCACCCAGTAAGAATCATGACCAATCACAAGAACCTGACATACTTCTTCAAACCACAACAACTAAACCAGTGCCAAGCTAGATAGGCCCTATTCCTAGAAGATTACAAATTATCAATCAGCTATAAACCTGGCAAGATCAACATTGTACCTGACACCCTAATCCAAAGAGCAGACCTTTTTCCTAGCGCCAAAGAGATTGAAGAATTAAACACTAAATCCTTGCTGTCTCCAAACATGATTGAGCCAATGCTTCTATTACTGGGACTAGCCAGTAGAAGGGAAGAAATCCAACTATCTCAGACCTTAGGCCAGCACTACATCTCCATCATGGAAAACTTAAAGAAATATATCAACTGTCAATACTACCAAAAAGGTTACTCCTTACATGAAAACACCCTACAACTACACAGACTCACCTACATGCCAGAAGGCCAACTGCGCTTAGAGATACTGAAGGAATACCACGGCTCCCCCATGCCAGGACACCCTGGGCGTAAAAAGACTCTCAAAGGAATCCAGAGAACCTACATGTGGCCCAGGATGAAACCAGATATTGAAAAATGCCCCAGTGGCTGCAATACATGTGGACATACCAAGCCTAAGTAAGAAAAGCCAGAAGGGCTACTACAACCTCTTCAGATTGCAGAAGGCCCTTGGAAGTCAGTATCCATAGACTATATTGTGGAGCTACCTAATTCAAAAGAATTCAATGTCATTATTGTAATTGTTAGTTGTTTCACCAAAATGGCTCACTTCATTCCAACAATAACCAAAATAACAGCAAAAGAAACTGCCACCCTATTCTGGAACAGAGTATTCATGAACCACGGACCTCCACAAGAAGTGGTCTCACAAAGAGGCCCTCAGTTTACCTCCAAGTTTTGGGCCCAAATCCTAAAGGACTTGGAAATTAAAGATTTTTGTCTAATGTATATCATCCTCAGAGTGACGGGAAGACCAAGAGAGTAAACAAGGTCCTTGAACAGTATTTATAATGCTACATAAACTTGGAACAGGACAATTAGGAAACACACCTTCCAATGGCTCAGTTTGCGTACAACAACCAAGACCACAGCTCCACTGGTATTTCCCCCTTCAAAGCCAACTACAGATTCAACCCCACATGGGACACCCCTCCCACAGAGGAAGCCAACAACCCAGAAGGACGAGACTGGGTCAGCAACATCCACACATGCCAAGAAGAATGTGCCCAGAACCTGAGAAGAGCAGTACAAGTTTACAAGGATTTTGCCAACAAGAAACAAAACCCTGGGCCCCCAATTGAAGTAGGAGACCTTGTGTACCTCAGTGCAAAGAACATCAAAACCACTGCCCCATGTGCTAGCTTGGTCCCCAGCAAACAGGTCCTTAAAAGATCTTACAGTGTATTGGTGCTGTAGCGTACCAGTTAGAACTACCTCCCAGATGGAATATTCATGATGTATTCCACCAATCCCTGTTATCAAAAAAGAAAGGACCTTCTCCCCCCACACCAGATAGTGAGGACGGCGCCCCCTCCCATCAAGGTATGAAGCTTCATGGAACACAAGGTTGAAGCCATCCTGGGAAACAAACTCTGATACCAAAAACCTCATTTCCTGGTCAAATGGAAAGGGTACCCCAATGAAAAGAATACTTGGGAACCAGAATCTAACTTGGAGAATGCTGCTACTCTGCTGAAGGAATACAAGTCTTGGAATAAAGAGTTGCGCTCTGTAAGCTTGACTATGGTAGGGGATGATGTCAGGGCCTGGAATTCCCTTGACAACCAGCTGGCCTTCTTAGAGGCTGAACAACCCACAGCCTGGAAACTTTCATCAATTGTCTCCCAGAGCAAAAATACCCCTCTTTTGATTAACAAATGGCCCAGGATTTAAGAGGCACACAAGTCTCAAATCCCTGGCTTTGATTCTACTAATGAATTTGGCCAAAGTAATTATTGGGAAATGCCACATTGGGAGCGCAATCATTTGATTGCGCAATCAGGTGCTCAATTGCTTGCAGGTTCTATAAATAGCTGTGGCATCTTGACATACTGCAGCTCAAGCAAGGTTCCTGTTATAGAAACCAATGATCATCCACCTCCAGGCCCAAGTATGCAAATTCCTGTCAAAATTGTAAGTTTAACTGAAATTGATGCCATCAGATCTCTGGTGGCACAAAAGGCCAGAAAATCACCAGTAAGTATAAGTAGTGGGGAGGGAAAGCTCTCCTCACTGTTGACATCTTGAAATAAATGATTTAAATGCCCAGGACCCATTTTTTCTTGCAGTAATTATCTATTTTTGCTCTAATATAATTATTTTGTTTGCATCTATTTGTGAATCCACTACACAGTATAAACACATCTATCCATTCCCACCTGGTTCAGCTCCTGTCCCTTTGGCTGAACCGTCTAGAGTTCTTGACTTGGAGTTCTACCACCCCCATCATCTGGATCTCCCTTCTGGCTACCCAAGAGTGACCATACTGCTAAGCATGAAGAAGATTCTTACTACTCCCCCTCCACCTAACACGCTTCCTGCTAAGGATTTTAGTAAGTTGGGGTTTGTCTATATCACAGTATTGGGGCTGGCTGACCAGGTTGTGCCCCATACTGGGAGTTGGCGCCTCCTAGCTACTACAGTCAACTATCTGGCTAGGATCACACCTATTGTGCACATGGCTTTCCAGGCCTGGTCTGCCTCCCCTGTGAGAGTCCAGTGGGACTCTGGTATAAGCTGTGACACTTACCTAAGGAAACACATCAAAGACTGCAGGAAACTAACCACACTAATCAATGACCTATCCAAGGGTAATGCCAAGAAGAAACTCAGCTGGACATCAGAATGCAACAAGAATTTCTAACTACTAAAAAAGCTCTTATTGAAGCGCCAATCTTGCAATACCCTAATAACAATGGGTGCTACAAGCTCAAGTCGGATGCCAGTGACACCACCATTGACACAGTCCTATGCATCTTCCAGCCAGGGCAGCAAGGCTTCCTGCCAGTATGTTACAAAAGTAGAACAATAAAAAATACTGAGCATAGGTATCCAATACACAATAAAGAATAGCTAGAAATATACCATGCATGCAAGAAATGGAGATGTTATCCAGAAGGATATTTAAATGTCTGAGTACTAAATGACCATAAATCCTTAATCTATTTCAAAACTCAGAACACACTTGCACAGGGACAAGTCAAATGAATGTCCCTGCTGGAGCAGCTCAATCTGGACATACAGTATAAAAGAGGGGCAGAGCTGGTTGCAGCTGATGCTCTCTCTAGGCTATGTTGGCCAAGAGAGGATTGTCCTGACCACCTGGACCCTGACTAGCCCAAATTATATAACACTGAGTGCAAGAAAAAGGGAAAGACCCTTTGACACATCAGCAATTTATGACACATTAGTAAGAAATGAGAAACACTTCCATGTATCAAATGGTACAGTATACCACATCATCAAAGACAAACACATCCCCCACATTCCACTTGCACAAAGGGTTGATACTATCCTCAGACATCACCACCTACTGGGGCACACAAAGGCTAATAACCTATACCTAACTCTAAAAGAAATAGTATGGTGGCCTAATATAAAACAAGACATCATTGAAATTCTAAAAAAGTGCACAGTGTGTGAAAAATACTCAAGCACTAAAGCTCCACAACCTACAGTTAACCCAGTACCAGACCCAAAAACGTTTAAGGTTTGGGGGCTGGACGTAGTGGGACCCTTCCCAGAAGCTAAAGCAAAACAGCACTTCTTAATTGTATTATCAGATTTGCTACACACTGGCTTATCTGCTGGGAAAACAAAGATCACAAAGAAGAAACAATTGACCGCTTCATCAACAAGGCAATCATAGACAACTACGGAACTCCAGACTACATCATAACAGATGGAGCCACAGAACTATCAGGACACATAGTGAATGATAATTTAAAATCAAAAAATATCAAGCATTTCACAACCTCGCCCTACAGGCCACAGGATAATGGCAGAGTTGAACACCTAAACAGCAGTCTCATCAGAACCCTTGAGAAAATAATGGATGGCAAAGCCAGAGACACATGGCCACTATATGTGAAACATGTATTATTAGTATCTTGGGTACACACCAACTAAGGGACAGGCTACTAACTGTTTGAACTAACATAATGGTACAAACCAGATATAGTCACCCACAATAACCAACCATACATGAAAATCCCCCCAGGAAAACCTCTCACAGTAGAACAGGCTCCAGCGCTACAACGCATACGCCTCAAAGCTAAGATAGGAGAAACCAAGAGACTTAAAGTACAAAATGTGACCTCTGTAGAGGAACCACTCCCAGTCAACTCCCCCGCCTGGATCCTTGCCGTAAACAGAAAAAAGCTGGATTCAGTACACAGAGGACAGGGAAGAGTTGTCAAATACAGACCAAACAGAAACACCTACCTGGTCAAGTTCCAAGGCGCCAAAGACCTCATCATCAAAAAGTACCACAGATCCTGCTTTTGCCTCAGCAAAGGAGAACACTTGACTTGGCTAGTACCTACTAACAAACAACTCCAGGAACATCAGGTGGCAGCTGTCAAGACAAAGTCTCATCCTGATGTACCAGAGTAACCCCTTAAGGGTGTGTTTCAAGGAGCTGGATGTACTGGTATTCTGGTTGTCATCAACACACTTAACATCCAGCCATTGCCCGGTTTGGTGCCAATCCAATATACAGTTCAACATACCAGAAATGGCAACAAACCAATATCACATGACTGGTCCAGGTATCCAGCAACTTGAATCTATTCTGCACATGACTGCCCTTATCTTTGACCCAACTTAAGTCCCTGCCACAGCACAAGTTATACAAGTCTAAAGTATTATCCAATAAAATATACTTCTCTTCTTTTTAATTCCATATTTGAAGCTTTCCCAAAGTTGCTCCTCATCAGCTCCTATTCTGTTCCCATTATCCCAAGCATACCTTGTCCAGCACACAAAAAGCCCTTGAGTGATTAATTTCTGTTGACCATTCTGATAAACGAGGTTGTATCAAGTGGCTCTCAGATCACGTCTATTTATCAGTGTCAACTTGCATGGGGTAATCAAATCATGCTGAGGAGCCGGAGCGGCAGTGACCCATTTCCGATCAACAGTCTGGTTTAAATCTGTCAACTGGGTTAACTTGGTCAACTGTTTACCCGACTCCTGGCTTTGCAATTTGGATGGCCAATACCAAGCATTATGGAAACTACTGTGACAGCATGGTAGCAAATTGGACAGCTTTCAACTGGTTAGAAGGTGGCAGGGGCTGGGTTCATAGCCAGGAGCAAAATCTGTCACCTTTAAAGAAAACATGGACTGTGATGTCCAAAACTTAAGTGAGGCACAGCTATCCAAGGATTCAGAGGCAACACACTGGGAAGGGGTACAGGGGCAGGAACAGGTGCTGATCTGACCATAGCACAGCAATAACAAAAAAAATAGTATGCAAGTAGGGAATGGCCTCCAAAAGTTTGTAATGGTGAGTTGCAAATAGAAGATATTGGGCTAAAAGATGATCTTATTAGAGAGGTGTAAGGGTATATAGGGGGCATGGTATATAGGATATCTGATATTGAATATCTAACAATATCATCAGGTTATTATTACATCGCCAAGCCAAGTTTGAGGCTTGATCGAATTGGAAATCAGGTGCCATATCGAATTTGGCACCACCTCAGTAATCTGCTTTGCTAAGCACTGTTCGAAATTTATCCAAATCAATGGGATCAGATTAAACCCCGATATTTTTTTCTCGTATGTGCTTGTGATAAGGATACATTTAGACTGACAGTTCTGCCTGGGTGCATGCTTGATTTGTAATCTCGATTATCGTCCCTCCCCACAGATAGAAGTGAGCTTATTCTCTTTTTTGTTTATTACAGGTGTTTTTTTCTCTCGGAAATACTGCCCTGTTTAGCTTTCTAAGATGTTTTGTTCATCTGCTAACAGGTTCAATTTCCTTATAACTTCAGGCTGATTTCAACTCTTGCTATAATCTGTAGCCTTGTTAATTAATTAATTTATTAGTCACTCTGTTCTCTGATGATCCATACATATGATTATACTCTCCAGATCCTATATCGGCATTTGCACTCTAGCTTAAGTCGTATGTCACTGGATAAGTTATCGGGTCAGAAGGTAGCTATTAACGGCAGCAGTCTTTTAAGAAGGCTGGTGTTAAAGCCCAATATCATTGCTTCACCTGAAACCGGGTTTCCCAAAAATAGGCATGTCGAGGGGTTTTATGAAGTTGGGCGATACCTCAAAGATAAAGACGTGACGCCTTTATTTATTTTCGAAGACACAGAGAAGTTTCAAGGGTATGGCTCGGAAAGCTTGCGCCGCCATTTCTTGAAAGACCATGGGGTCCAGGGGTTGAAGTTCGAAACGAGAAAGCAGGTGAACCTCCCCGCAGTCGAAAAGATCTTTAAAGAGTACCTCGAGTTTATCGCCGAGCAGAGAAAAATAAGTAAACTGCTAAAAAACCGTTCGCTGATTTTCAGACGCCAACCTTTTTAGAACCGCTCGTGAACAATCGCTCGACGTTGATGAGTTATTACGCCAGGAGGAAGCTAATCCTACAATACCACCTAGATTTATTGAGACCCTTTCTGAATCGCCTCACGAATATGTTCAGCATTCCATACCCATGCTTCTCTCTATCCATGAGTCTGCGGGGGAGTATTGTCGCAATCATCTCCAGCGTATGGGGGTCCAGTATGAACGAAAAATAATGGAGCTGTTCCAGCAATTAAACTTTCCCAAGACTAAGGGCACCGTTAACTTTGACCAGCATGCCGTTGATTACATCGTCCACAATATTCAATGCGCAAAGGTGATTTCCATGAGTTCAACTCATGTCCTCAAAGCTCAAACGGAAGATTGGGGAGAGAAGGAGAGGGAGGTGGTAAAGCTTCTTAAGCTTCTTAAGGTACCAGTAGCCTTTACTTCAAGCAACTCCGCGGATGCTGTGTGTGCTGCTCTTCTCGATAGCCAAGGGTGCAACTATGCGATAACAGATAACCCATTCATCATGGGGTACAAGAAGCAGAAAGAAAACAAGAAAGTTCTGTTTAACTTTATGGACCCACAGCGGCATTTAGTGGCAACTGATCTGGGATGTATCCTTGATGCACTAACAATCAATCTACCAATGCTTCGGGATTTCCTTTTCATGTGTGACGGCGATCTAAACCAGGGCTTCCGAGGGCTTGAGCCTGACGTTATCCTACAGTCCATCAAGAAGCATCAAGATATTGAAAAAGTACAGCTCATGTTCCCAAACGCTCTCTCAGCAAACTATGACTGCTTTCGTTCTCGTTCCTTCTTTGACCAGAAAGTCACTATTCCTGCTGAACTCACTCAGCCGTATACTTTCCCAAGTGACGACATTGCCCTGCCCAGTTTCCTCAAGGCGTACGACATTCCGCCAAACCCCAAATACACTTACTTCAAAGCCCCCAAGACTGTCCCAGCAAGTTTCGAGCCATTACCGATCAACACCAACCCCAATATTCTCTCTAAAGTTGGTACTCGTGAGCACTCCGAGACCAAATTCCCTACCTTTAATCGTGAGAACAGAGGCTCCATTCGTGGCAGACCGTCTAAAAGTAGAGGTTCTCGTAACAACTAAACCCCCTGGGATCACCATTGCGAATGCTTTACTAAAGAAGCTCTCGTTTTCCTGAAAGCAGCCAACATTCCAATTTAGTTGCTGGGTACGGTAGCCTATTTACAGGACATTCAGAATATCTCTGAATTAAGAGATGAATTACTAAATGCTTTAGAATATCAGTATCGAGACTATCATGTTAATCAGGCTCTAAGGTAATCTGATCAAGTAACTTTATTTTACAGCAGACAGTCAATTGTGATAGCCTGAAAAAAGTTTGAACAATCGAAGCTAAGTATTTGAACTATTGGACTACTTTTAGATATCCAAAGCCAAAACTTGGTTTCGAAATTTAGTAACAAAATCTTAAGAACATCAGTTAAGGGAGGTTTTTTCTGGGAAGAAAAGTTGAGTAGAGCCTTGCTATGGGGTTCTGGTATCCTATTTGATCAGCAATTTGATATTTTACCCTCTGGATGTCTTAGCTGTTGAATAAGATATTTTTTAGCAATCCATTAGAGTTCCAGAATTTCAAGCAGCTGCCCATTTGTGATCAATATTTGATTCAGATCAACTAAATAAACCAATTTTTGACTGACCCCTAGCGCCATGGTTCTGGTACTTTGGCTATAAGATCCCCAGCATTTTGAAACCTACCATAGTAAAAGCACAGTCATCTTTCAACTTGATGTAAATTCTGCCTAAGCATAATTAATACCACTGAATCAAATTAGTTAACCCCCAAACAAAACCCAGACCTATTCCTAGTCTCATTTTCAATTCAAACCCTCCCAAGATCAAATTAATGGATAAATTGGTTGTATTATCCCACTTATTGATCACATGAAAGCTAAACATACAGACTCTCTTACTTTTAAGTCTTCTCTGCTATTGAAACTACAGCAATTTTACAACCTGCTGGGATAGACTGTGAGATTAGACTGATTGACCACAAACGATCAGGCTAATCATTGCACTCAGATCTTTATCAGTACATGCTGTATTATCCTCAGACTATCATTCTATTAAGTGCACTGATTATATGCCATATAATCACTAGTTTATTATGACTGAGATGACGTTTATACGCCATATATTATCTAATACATTCTATTAACTGTATTGATTATATGCGGTATAATCACTAGCTGATTATAATTGATATAACAATTATACAGTGAACAAACATCTACTGCTATAGTAATTATCAGTGACTACACACCGTGTAATCGCCAGATCATCAATCGTATATCTCTCATACCATCCTACTGGATGTTGTATCAACTCAGCCCCACCCAGCCTGAAGGGTGTATATGAGTATATCAAACAAGTGATATACAAGTGGCTAAGAAATACCGAGTTCGGATCAGTATTACACGGCGTATAATCGGGTTCCTTATCAGTTCAGGTCAGTATTACACGGTGTATAATCCCTAATTTGAACTGTTACATTAATAAGCAGAAGGCTTGTCAGCCAGAAAAGAATCACTGATTAAGCCCTGCAAATGGAATACTGGAATTCTACCTTCCAATGTAGGAGGACTGAACAGGGATCATTTCTAAGCATCAACTAAATACAGCAAAGTTTCACAGCGCAATAATAGGTGTGTAAGATACAGCCAATCAATAAATGGCAGTAGGCTTGCTCAAGAAGAGCGTAGACTGTAGCTGAAGTGCTATGTACGCCTGCTAAGGCCAGTAGCAGCACACATGCCAAGGACAGCTAATCAGGATAGGCACAGCCAGCAAAGACAAACCTATTGCAAAGGTAGCCACTGAGAACTTTCTGAAAGGACAAGAACAAGGATTGTTGCAGTATATATTGATATAGACACCTGAAAGGATGACAACAAGTTCATAGTTACACCTGGATAGATTGCAGCCGCTGGCTAGATTGTATTCCAGTATCAATAAACGTAATTATCTTCAAAGTTCTATTCTATTGTAGTCTGTAGTACTCTTGCATAGGATTAGGTAGAGTACATTGGCAAGGCTAGCATCTATCTGTAGCTTTGAACATACCAGCAATTACACAAGTTGCTCAACATAGACAAAAAAAATCTGACTAAACCAAAACCAGCTCAGTCCAGAACAAGATCCACCTTTTTGGTAGAAGCAAGTGTCGTAACTGTGCTGTTTTCAGCAGAGTTACAAGGGAAAAATATTTGAAAACTAGATAAAATATTTATTAAGAGATATGTATTATATAGCTACTGTGAATTGTGAATAACAGGAACATGATTGTGTTGATCACTTGGTTGGATGATAAAAGGGGCTGGCTTGGTCCTGGTAATGAGTCAAGCACTAAATTGAGGTATCCACTGTAGGGGATCATCATCTGTTCATGTTGTTGAATTTGGAAATTTGAGTTGACTTCCCTGTTTGGCTATGGGTCACTGGGAAGTTGGGTTGCAGGTCACAAACCCTTTTAGTTAGAACTTTATTGGCAGGTCAAGCCTGCTGTTTTGACACAAGAGCTCATCCCACATAAAAAATAGCAGTGATGGGAAAATATCCAGACATATAGAAAAGATGCATACCACAAAGGAACCTGCTTTGAAAGAACTATGGCTAAGCTGAACACACAAAGCAAACAATCCCAGTCATACTGCAAAGCTGCTATGTCTACTACGGGTTTTTAAGAACTGATGAACTCAGCCACAAGAGTGAAAACCTTGCTCCAATCCTAAACCCCCATAGCAACTGTGAACTGACAACATAGATATAGATTATCAAAACAAATTAAGTCTCATACTGATACTAATGCATCCTAACTAGAATATACAATCCAGAGCATAGAGCATAAATATACAAGTCAGAGCATCTGTTTTGGGATGAAAATATAAAAAACAGATTTATCAATACATACAGCTAAAAGTGCACACCCACAACCAACAAGTTCAAAAGGGTTACAGCCCAACACAAAACACACAGTAGGGTAAAAAAGCTTTGGGGTCACTGTACACAGGCAAATCAAAACAATTGAACTATATAGGTGAAACAATCCAACTTGATGTTATTCTGTTTTGAATCCTATTTTATATCATTATGGAAGCATCCCACAACAGGGTGCTAGGACTAACAGAGCACGCACACTGTGGACAAGGGCACCCATGTGAATCAAAGAACAGAGCAGCCAGTGTCCGGAAGGAAGAACTGAGTAGCTCTAAGCTGGGGAACAGAACTAAAGTCACTCAGACACAGCAATCAACTCAGGGTACTCAGACCAGCTGAACAGGTAGGGTTAACCCTAGGGTGCCCAAGCTGTCCAGGCAGCTACCAAGGTATTCACTACCAGGTCAGTGAGTGTCAATACTATTGATAGAGTTTCCTTGGTATACATCCCTGTGTACCACTAAGATGGTATTAATACTAGTCTTATAAAGGGTGTAAAGCCTATTCCAGATACCACATATGAGCCTTATATGAGTGATGGTAAAAAGCAAGACAACAATAAGTGTCCACAGTACTATCAAACTGTGAAGGGGCAGCAGGTGCTCAAAAAGGCCACCACATTTTATAGCCACATGTCTACCCCATGTGTCTTGGCAGAACCCAACCAGTTGCTGCCTACCTCCAAGAGACCCAAGAACACAGTGATGCTGGACTCCAAATATGAAACCCTCATCAAGCTTATCACATGCCCTTGTGACTGCTGGAAGGCCGTGGTAACTGTTGGTGGGTTGAAAAATTGGCACATGGATGTATAAACCGTCCCTGCAACCTGGCAACAGTCTCCTTACAGATGAATCCAAGTGAGAGCCGGCCATCCCAAAAACAGAGCACATCTGGGCAAAGGAGCAGCGGATCAACCAAACTTACCATCTTGCACCGGCAAATATACAGGCCATAGTCAGACCCATCTTTGGAGCCGCAGCCTCAGTTCCATCTCACTGTTGCGCAGGAAGAGGGTTGATGTCATGCTCTGCTCCAAAGGGCAGGCTACTTAGTTAAAATCTATTTGATTGTTTTTGGTTTACATTAATCTTTCTTTATGTTAATAAGGGAATTTTTAAGTAGAAAGTTAATAATTAAGTAGTTTTAATCTGTCTACCTTTGTCAGGATTGACAATTCTCCCCCTCTGGAACCCCAGGCCCAGGAGAGGGAATCAAACCCGGAACTTGGATTCCCCCGGGCTGCCGGGCCTGTGGACCACAGGACCGCCCGCCCACATTTTTCTGGGTTCAAGCCCCCGCAAGCTGATATTGAAGATGATGACCTGCCCAGTAAAGCAGATTGAGCCTAGGAAATTATTGCACTAAGTGAAGTGCCAATCACGACACCTAATGGAGGTGACCAGGCAACAACTATTAGCTTCATGAGTTTGAAGTCTTCACCAGCAACCAATCAAGAGCTAACCCAAGGAAGAGGCACCGGCCCGCAACCTGGCCCCATGACAACAACGCTAGAGCAAGATAATCAGGTAGCTAAATTGGGAGCCACAACCAATGAAAGAACTCCCAGGCTGAGCGCCATTTTGCTGCCTTTAGACCCAAGTCCCCACTTCCCCCGGCCCTGCCCTTCCCAATGCCCTGATGACCCCCCCACAAAAAATGTTAAGTTTGGAGGTGGGGTGCTATATAGACCCAAGGACCCTGCACTCCAAACTTATCACTATTTTGAAATAAAGGTTATGTTACTTTGGCTTATACAGCTATTACCGTATTTTGTATTTGCTGTCTACCAATTCAGTTTGAGATCTCCTGGCCCGCCTGCCCCACTGCCCTCTGTTTTCCATCCTCCTGGAGTACCCTTTGGACCCGTCCACTTTACCAACTACCCTATGAAGTCTGAATACAAAGAATACACCCTGGAAAAGATACTTGAACTCAATCCCTTGGCCCGCATCCAATCCACCATCAGATACAACCGCCAAGGCCTGTGGATATTCTCTACACCCAAACTATTTAGAGGAAAGTTCAACTATCTCCTGGCCTATAATATCTACATGGAACCGCCTGTAACACCCAAACCAATGCCCGCTTCTTTGCCCAACCTACCAACTGACCATAACAGCAAGCTTTTTGGTATAGTGTACATCACCTTCACAGGGGTGGTGGACATCATTGTACCAGCCGCCGGCCCGTGGTCTTGGGTGGGGAAGTCCGCGTCCTACCTTCTCAAGTTAGCTCCTCTCTTGTGGTGAGCCCTGCCCGCAAGAAACCCGGCCCAAGTTATTCCCAAAAATGACAGGCCGGCTGCCCGAGACTGGATCCCTGACATTATGGCAATCTTTATAAAACCTGGTACCCTGAGCCCCAATATGTTGTTATTTCTTGGGACATCTTGTATGCTTTTGTTATTGATAATCACTTATTACACCTATAAGACAACCATGAACCTGATCTCTTCCACGTGGAAGAAAGCAAACCCAAACAACTTGAAAAGAGCTGACACTGCCGCCGCTGATACCAAAAAACCCTCCTCCCAAGTGCAAAACATAATTGTGAACCAATCCCTCACCAAGGTTGAGATTCCCCAGATGGGGAAGCTCACACTTGAGGAAGCCCAAAGCGCTATGCCAGTCCTCCACCTTCATTTCCAGACCAATGCCCCCTCCTACATCAGCAATACCAAAAAGATACTGGGGGTTGCTTCCATGCTCTCTGGAGATGCTCTAGACTGGTTTGGCGAAGCCCCAGCAGAAGATGTAGAATTCTGTTTGGACTATGCCAAGTTTGAGGCCGAATTAATGGCAACTGGGGAGGATTGCGACACCAGATACTATGCCTTGAACTCCTTGCTGGAAATCTGCCAAGGCTCCCAACCCATTCAGGCTTACATTGATGAATTCCTTAAACTGAAGACCCGCACTCAACTTGAGGACAAATTGTCAGCCATCATCTTTTGAAAGGGAGTGAACCCAGCCATGAAGGACTTATTGAAGAACCACCCGCCCACCCTTGGCTTGGAAGACCTGGTCCCCTTATGCAAAGGCCTCAGCATGAATCAAGAGAATGCTGGGCCCTCCCAGACCCGTCAAACCCAAACTGTGACACCCAATAGAGGGGGGATGACCCCTGAGGAACTTCAAAGACACTATAGAGAAGGACTCTGCTTCCATTGCCACAAAGCAGGGCACTTGACCAGAGCCTGCTCTAAGAAAACCCCTGCTCCTATCTCTTTGGCCCAAATAAACGCCTCTTCCCAGTCTTACAAATTCATCCATGTGACTGTAGATGTAGCGGGTAATAAGCGCAAGATCAAAGCCTTTATTGATACAGGGGTAGACAAAAGTTTTATTGAAGCCAGCCTAGCAGAGGAATTAGGCCTGACAGCCTCAGAGTGTAGTCTTCAAGTAATCATGGGAAACAGCTCCTTGGACACAGGCTATGAGTGTGAACAAGAACTTCTGCTGACTATTGGGCACAATGTATACCCGTCATCCCTGATCCTCCTAGCAGGACTACCCCACCCCCTTATACTGGGTGACTCCTGGTCTGACAAACATGGCCTGGTCCTGAACTACTGCAAGCAAACCGCCACATTGAGCCAACCAAGATCCTGTGACACTGTTCCCTTTGGCACAAACCAGGACCGTTCCCCTGCCAACAAACTCTTGGCTATGAAGTTAGAACCTAGTGTTGGAATATTGCCTACCCCCCTACAGAAATGGAACCATGTGTTTAGCAAAGAGGCAGCCACCAAACTACCCATTCACTCAATCTATGACCATGCCATAGGCCTGCTGCCAGGGACACAACCGCACCACAGCCCCATCTACAGCTGTAACCACCGCAAGCAAGTGGTCTTAAAAGCATACCTTGAGGATATGACAAATAAAGGGTTCATCCGGGTGTCTAAAGCTCCCTGCTTGTTGTCCATGCTGTTTGTAAGGAAAAAGGATGGTGGGATGCAGCCATGTGTTAACTATCAAAAACTGAACAGCATCACAGTGAAGAACCGCTACCCCATTCCTAATGCTAACGACCTCTGCGATGTACTGACTGGAGCCCAGGTGTACTCTAAAATTGACCTCCAAGACGTGTTTGACCAAATCCAAATCAAGGAAGGGGATGAGTAAAAGACTGATTTCAAAACTTGGTATGGGCTATACAAGTACCTAGTGATGCCTTTTGGCCTCTGCAACGCCCCTAGCACCTTCCAAAGGATGATTAACACCGTTCTAGGGGAATACCTTGACCGTTTCTGTGTGGCATATCTGGACAACATCCTCATCTACAGCAAGTCTCACAAGGAACACCTGCACCATCTGAACCTCATATTGGAGAAACTCTCCCATGCCAATCTACACGCTAAGCTCAAGAAGTGTGAATTTTTTCAGTCCGAGGTAGAATTCCTGGGAAACATAGTAAAGACTGGTGGCTTTGCAATGGCACAAGATAAAGTAGAAGCTATCACAGCCTGGCCAGTACCCAAGTGCAGGAAGGACATGAGAAGTCTTTTGGGCCTGGCAAATTACTTCAGGGATTTCATCCAAAATTTTTCTCACATCACCCTGCCCCTGACCCGCCTGTGTTCTGACAAGGTCGCCTTTGCCTGGACTCTGGAGTGTACCACCGCCTTTGAGACCTTGAAACTCGCCTTCACCTTCACCCCCGTCCTGGCCATGCCAGATCCCTCCAAGCCTTTTGTCCTGGAAACCAACACGTCTGATTTTGCGGTGGGAGTGGTCCTTCTTCAGGAAGGAGGGGATGGTATGCTACATCCCATAGCATATTACTCCAAGAAGATGCTAACTGCAGAAGGAAACTACCCAATATATGAAAAGGAGATGCTAGCCATAATGAAGACCCTGAAACATTGGCGCCGATACCTATGTGGCGCTGAACACCCAGTGAAAGTCCTGAAAGACCACAAGAACTTGGTCTATTTTTTCAAACCACACCAGATTAACCAACAAGAAGCAAGATGGACCTTAGAGCTGGCTGACTACACCCTGACCATAGACTACAAGCCAGGGAAGGTGAATGTAAACCCGACGCCCTAAGTAGAAGAACTGACCTGGCACCCACCCACCTAGAAACCCGTGACCACAACACTCAAGTACTCTTGGACCCAACTAGCCTAGGCATCTATCTGGGATTGATGAAGATCAGAGCCAGCAAAACAGAAGTACTAAGGGCCCAAGCATTAGACAAGTTCACTAAGACCCTGATTGCAGATCTCTCCAAATCCTTGGATAGCACCCACTACCAAAAGGGCTTCTCATTGAAGGGATCCACACTAGTGCTCCACAACCAAATCTTTGTACCAGAAGAGGACATCAGAATCAAAGTTTTGAGAGACTACCACGACTTGGAGATGGCGGGACACCTGGGTAGGATCAAGACCCTCCAAAGCATCAGAAGGAACTTTGCCTGGCCAAAAATGGATCAAGACGTGATCACATACCTGAAGGGGTGTGAGACCTGTGGAAGGACTAAAACTCGCAGAAACAAACCTGAAGGACTTCTAAGACCCTTGGATATACCCCATGGGCCTTGGAGATCCATCTCCATGGACTATATTGTGGAACTGCTGCCATCCCTCTTGTATAATGCAATCCTAGTCATGGTAGACTGCTTCACCAAAATGTCATACTTTGTACCAACCACCACCAATTGCACAGAAGCAGAAACAGCCCAACACTTCCACGACTGCATCCTCACGCAACACAGGACACCTGAGGAAATCATCACAGACAGAGGACCCCAATTCATTTCAAACTACTGGACACAAGTAATGAAAGATTTAGGAATCAAGAGATGTGTATCAACCTCCTACCACCCACAGACAGACAGCCAAACTGAGCGAGTGAACCAGATCCTGGAACAATACCTCCAATGCTATGCCAACACTGACCAAGAAAACTGGGAAAAGATGCTCCTCATGGCCCAGTTTGCATATAACAGCAAGGACCACGCTTCCACAGGAATGTCCCCCTTCAAAGCCAACTATGGATTTGACCCCACCTGGGACCCCCAGATTGGCAAAAAGGAGTCAAACACCACTGGGCGCTCCTGGATTGAACAGATTCACAACACACAAAAAACATGCTTGACCAACCTGAACCACACAGTGCAGACATACAAAGCTTTTGCTGATTGCAAACAAACCCCAGGCCTACCCTTACAAGTTGGAGACAAAGTATACCTAGACTCCCGGAATGTGCCCCTACATGTGCCCTGTAGGAAACTAGCTCACAGGAGAAGCGGCCCCTACAAAATCACCAAACTAGTCAGTGAAGTTGCCTTCAAACTGGACCTTCCCCCTCCTGGAAGATCCATGATGTGTTCCACTGCTCCCTGTTGTTCAAAAAAGATGGGAATTTGCTTCCCCATCAACAGATTAAGACAGCCCCCCCACCCATCCAAACAAACCGCGGCAAGGAATATGAAGTTGAATACATACACAGCAACCAAACTCACTACAAAAACCCCAGTACTACGTCAAGTGGAAAGGATACTGTGGGGTTCCTGTCTGCCAGTCCCTTTTGTGTCCTGGATTGTAGCCTGGGACCGGCTGGAAGGGGTTGTCATTCTCTAGTAAGGGGAAAATGTATCTCAGAAATATGTATAGGGGTCTAAATGGGCTTTTATTCACTCTCAGAAGGAAGATCCCCTTAGAAACCTTCTGGTATACAGCCTGAGGGGTCGGGGAAACAAAATGGATTTGTCAATATTTGGAGTCCTTCAACAATATCTTGGACTCCTTGTACTTGATCTTGGACTTCTACACCTTAGACTTGAACTCCTGCTTCTCAAATGTGGACTCTGGCTCCTTGGAATCAAATTTCCGCGCCACGCTTAGGAACCAGCTCCTTATTCTTGAGCTCCTGCTCCGCTATCTTGGGATTCAGCTCTAACCAAGCTCCTGCTGGTGATCAAAAGGCTTCCAAAACCTCTTGGCAGAAACTCAAGAGACCCAGAAGTGTCCTCTCAAAGACCTGGAACAACCTCCAAAAAGACCGTCAAAAGACCCCGTAACTTTCCAGCTAGCCACCTTCTTATAGTGTTCTTTTCCCAACGGTTCCGCCTTCAAAATGGCTTTCTTTATAAGCTTAAACCATTGTCACTCACTTTTTTCTATAATGACTTAAGCTTACATACTTACTTTCTCAAAAGCTTAAAGTATTAATATACTATTTCCTTGCTTATACTTTAAGCTTTTGGCTTCCAACCAATCATAACAATCAGGAAACCTTCCAGAACTAAACCAATGAATGCAGAGCGCAGAAATAGACCATTTCTGAAGTTCCACCAGGATCCAACTAAGAAAACAATTTCCACAGCTCAAAGCAACAACTCTTTGCGCGCCAAAGCGTTAACCAGTCCATTATTCCAGCACCAGTCTTCCCTGCGCTCAGCCTGAACCAATTTAAATAGTAGAATACTATTTAAACTGTTCTTTTTGGACTTCTTCAACGTTTCCCCCATATATTTACAAATATTGTAAAATCCAAGGAAAACATCCCACCAAAACAACTTTGTATTCAGCTCTCATAGCAACATACCTTCATCTATCCTAGGAACTTAATAAATAAATATCTTACCCACACTTCTATCCACATTCCTTCTTGATTTTACTACTAAACCAAGGCAAACCATTCTACATCTTCTCACTTCAGCAAATCAATTTGGCAAAATCTTGGCTCATTTCTCCGGACCACCAGTTCTTCACCATCATCTTCTGATCCTTCAGCCAGCTTTCTTCAACAACAGTCACTAAACTTCCACTTGGCCAACATAAGCCCCGCCTGCAAACCACCAAACATGTGGATCATCACAGATACCCACTAGAAGAAAGTACTTGGGAGCCGCTGAGCAACCTGACTAATGCCCAAGAAGCCATCCAACTCTATCTGAACAAGAGGAATTGGGAGGGAGGGGGACCCGGGGGAAGAAGGGGATGATGTCAAGATTGACAATTCTTCCTCTCTGGAAACCCAGGCCTGGGAGCAGGATTCAAACCCTGGCCCTGAATCCCTACAGGCCGCCGGGCCTATGGACCTCTGGGCCGCCCACCCATGTTTTTTGGGGATCAAAATCCTGCAAGCTGAGGCTCCTGTGAATTCCCAAAGCCAGAATACCAACACCAGCCCAACCATAGTGGCACCCAAAGAGGAGCCTCTCAAATTGCCTAATGAAGGCAGAGATGGCGCCTATGTAAGCTTCATGAGTTTGAAGTCCTCTAAAGCAACCAATCAGGAGCCTACCCAGGAAAGAGGCACGGGCCTGCGGCCTGGCCCCATGACCACAACGCTAAAGCAAGACAATCAGGTAGCCAAATCAAGATTTTTGACCAATGAAAGAACTCCCGGGCCAAGCGCCATTTTACTGCTTTCAGACCCAAGCACCCAATTCCCCCAGCCCAGCTTTCCCCAATGCCCTGATGAACCCATGGAAAATGTTAATTTTGGAGTTGGGGTGCTATATAGACCAAAGGACCCCATGCTCCAAACTTATCACCATTTTTAAATAAAGGTTATGTTACTTTGGCTTATACAGCTATTACCGTATTTTGTATTTGCCGTCTATCAGTTCAGCTCAAAATCTCCTGCCCCACCTGCCCCACCACCCGCAGTATTCCGTCCATTTGGCGTACCCTTTGGGCCTGTCCATTTCACCGAGTATCCCTTAAAATCCAAGTACAAGGACTACACACCAGAGAAAATCCTCAAACTAGATCCATTAGCCTGCATCCAATCCACCATCAGATACAACCGCCAAGGCCTGTGGATATTCTCTACACCCAAACTATTTAGAGGAAAGTTCAACTATCTCCTGGCCTATAATATCTACATGGAATCGCCTGTAACACCCAAACTGATGCTGCTTCTTTGCCCAACCAAACATATCAGTAAGCTTTTTGGTATAGTGTACATCACCCTCACAGGGGTGGTGGACACCATTGTACCAGCTGCCAGCCCGTGGTCTTGGGTGAGGAAGTCTGTGTCCTACCTTCTCAAGTTAGCTCCTCTCTTGTGGTGGGCCCTGCCTGCAAGAAACCTGGCCCAAGTTATTCCCAAAAACAACAGGCCTGCTGCCCGAGACTGGATCCCTGACAACCTTGTTTTTTATGTTGATTCACTTTCAAATTGCTGTTGCCATCTGCCTTCTTCCTAGCTATTAATAGATAATATATTTTCTACTTTAAATTTAGAAGATTCTAACTTCTGATTTACTTTTTGAAACTCCTGTTTATGTTGTTGCCGCTCTTCCCCCAGTTTCACGTTGCTGATCTGCATTCTATACTGGGTTTCTGTTTTTTTCTCCTAAGGTTCTTAGTCAGTTTCCCCCAGGTATCTCCTTTTCTTGGCTGTTTCCCTTCTGCCTACTGTTGCAAACTGAATGAAAGATAAACTATAAATAAAGAGCTTGTGAAGAGTAGGCTTTAAGCCAAAATTCTAAGTGATTTCTTCCCTTCAATCTTTTATCAATTTTTAACTTCATATTTATAATTTTAAGAATTTTGTTTTTTTTTAAATTCATAGCTAAAGTGATTAGTTATAAGTTTCTTTTATTTTCTTTCTTCCTAGTTAAAGAATGGAAGTTGTAAAACAACAAGCCTTAGGCTTGTTGTATCCATTATTTTTCATCAAGGAATCTTTCAATAGTTACATGTATCATTTTGCTGATGGAGAGTATCCTAATATTGACACCCCCTTAGTTACTAATTTTTCTTTATTAAATACTTTGTTTTATCTCCTTTGTTTAGGATTCTTAAACTCTATCACTCCTTTTGTAACCCAGTACAAGTTTTTAGCAGGATTCTGTAAAATTATATTACAGACTGTTTCTACCTTTTTATACCTTCTGAATCTTAACCCTAATGCTTTACACACTTTGGTTTATAACTTTGCACTATTATGGGCAAGACCTTACATTATTTTGGCTTCCTCTGGGATTGACCCAGGCAATACTTTTTCCATCTCTTCTATCATCTTTTTAGCCTTATTTCTCTCTATTATTATTGTAACATTGTTATCTCTAGTTGGCTTTTCACTTGGTTGGTTATATGGAAAAGTTTTTTGTAATAAAGAAGGACATATTCCTACTTCCTACACCAATCAAACATTAGTTCTTAACACATTAGCTCATAGTTCTCCACCCCCTAGTATTTTTAATACTTTTGCCTATGCACAGGCTCACTTTACTGCTTACAGATCTGAGTTCTCTACCAACTCCCAGAAGTCCTTTACCTTGCGGAAAACTCAGTGGTCACTATAGAGATTGGTTTAGTTCTCACTCAATACACAACCCAGGTATCCTCCAGAACTATGATCCCTTTGTCAGTGCCCTTCTATCCTTATACAGAGAAGACAAATAGTTGTCTACTCCCCCCATTTATCAATTTGATGGCCTCACACAAGGATTGCTTCCACTTGGCAAATACAATTTGAAGTTCTTCTCCCTTCAGTCAAGACTACAAGCCTCTGACGCCGAGGCTTGCAGCTTCTACAAGATAGGCCTCAACAAGTTGCTTCAGGAATTTTTGATCCATCACAACCTCCCCAATAAATTAGACTCTCTTATCAGAGAGGTGGTTAAGTGGAACCAAAGATACCTTTCATTGAAAATGCATCCTCCCTCCAACCTATCTCCTGTAGCCAGGTTGTTTGTACCAGACAAAGTACCTTTTCCTTCAACCCCTCCACCTGGTACCAAGCCAAAGGCTGGAGGAGGCTTTTGCCTCACTATTGATGAAGTCCTCAGAAGAAGGAGCAATAACCTATATTCCTAATGTGGATCAAGGACCATCTTTTACAAGTCTGCCCTCTTTCCAAGTGTTCCCCTCTTGTCAACAAGACCTCCACTATCACCTCGCTTTTCCTTAGTGACAATTCCAAGTCACCTACCATCTTAGTAACTATTCATGGGCCTTTGGGAAAAATCAAGGTCCTCACCCTTCTCAATCTGGCGCTGATGCCAACTTCATTGAAAATAAACTTGCTAACCTAATTGAACTCCCAAGATTTGTTTCTTTGATATTAAATTGGGAAATAGTACCCTCACTGGCACCACACCTATCCTCCAAACCATCACCATTGACTTGGAGGGCTCCCCCTTTTGCATCATGTGTAACTTCTCTTCCAACTTATCCTTCCATTTTATCCCTGGATCCCCTTGGCTGAGAGAGTCTTTGCTTAACTTTGATCACCCAAACAACAAGATTCCATTTACTTGCAATGACATTGTCAAATCACTACCTCTGGTATCTGTTAATCTTTGCCCAATTCCCCCCAAACTCAACCTGACTACCATATCTAGTACAATCCTGGCCTCTCTTTCCGCTAAAGACAAGGATGGATTACCTTATTGTTACTAAGACTTCAAGGATTGATTTAGTAAAGAAGAATGTAACTTGCAACCTCCTAATAGGCCCTACAATATCTAAATAACCCTTAAGCCAGGAACCGCCCCTCCCTGGGGAAGACTTATTCCCCTCTCTGACTCAGATAACACCCTGCTAAAGAAAGATATCAATAAAGAACTCTCTAAAGGCTTCATATCACAATCTACGTCTCCATGCTCTTCCCCCATCTTCTTTGTCAGTAAACCAGATGGCTTCAAGCGCCCCTGTGTCAATTATAGAGCACTCAACAAGATCACAACCAAGGATAGATGCCCTATTCCTTCTTCTGAGGCTTTGACCAATTGCCTTGCCAGCAGTTCTTTATGCACTAAAATTGACCTCTGAAGTGCTTTCAACCAGGTCAGAGTTTCTCCTGGCCACAAATGGAAGACTGTGTTCCGTACCCCAATTGGTTTGTATGAGTACAATATAAAGCTGTGATAGTCCACATGTTTGGTGGTTTGTAGGCGGGGCTAATGTTGGCCAAGCAAAAGTTTGGTTGTTTGTTGCAGGTAGAGGCCTAGTAGGTAACATAGGACTACTAGGGTAAGTAAGGTGAGCCTAGTAGGTAATATAGGACTACTAGGGTAAGTAAGGCCTGGCTGGTAGGTAACAAAGGACTACCAGAGGCAGATGTTGCCTCCACCCAGCAGAAGATATTGGCTGCTTTGGGCTATAGTTCTTCACCCCACAGGAAACTGTGGCTGCGGAAGGGTGAAGACTGAGATAGCAAGCAGGGAACTTTGTCTGTCTGGGGGGAGAAGGGTTTGGACCCCCGGTGGGTAACGCGGGCTGCCAGGGAGGGGAAGAGCTCTGAGGGCTCTACGTACCCTGATACGCTTATAGGAGGTCTGTGAGCAAGCATCCTACCTAACAGACTGGTAGGGTGTCCTTATTTATGTCCCTATGGGAGCTTTGGGGGAGAACCCAAAGTGAGCATTGGAGGGTATAGATTTGCTTGGAGGTGTCACCAAGGCGGTTTGCTTGGGGAAGCAGCTGCAGAACTTGGTGTGATCAGGCCTCTGAGAAGTAGAGCTGATTATTCTGCAACTGAAAGCTCAGACTTAATCACCTGGGTGAGTAAAGACAACACATAGACATTGATCTATGGTTGAATGGCCTAAGTGGAGTGCCACTTGCAAGGGCCCAGTCAAACACCAGTTCAATGTAGACTCATGTCTGGGTCTACAGGTTCTGGTAACAGAAACTGAAATAAAGAACTGAGGTGGTTCACGGAATTAACAGAGAAGACTAGTGAGAGGGACTGTTTGATCACAGTGAAGGCTAGTTGACGGACTGTTGATTCATTTTGAATTGTGGGAACCAAGATGGTTCATTGTGCAGAGGGAACTAAGATGGTTCCTAGTGGGGATAAGTGGAAGGGCCCAAAGATCATGATGCAGAAGTAGCTGGTCATGATAAAGGAGTAGCCAGAGGACTGATAGGCTGTTTAATGACAGATCTGAGCTGTTGGAGACTGCAATGAACTATTTAGAAACTAAGGCTGAAGATCTGGAAGATGTGGTTGAAGATCATGATGCAGGATTAGCTGATCATATTACAGGAGCTGGATAAAGGATCAGAAGA
This sequence comes from Entomophthora muscae, assembly GCA_014839935.2. NCBI lineage: Eukaryota > Fungi > Entomophthoromycota > Entomophthoromycetes > Entomophthorales > Entomophthoraceae > Entomophthora > Entomophthora muscae. The sequence continues at coordinate 52,755 of QTSX02000997.1, read as the reverse complement.
TGATGATGAAGAACTAGCAGTCTGGAGAAATGAGCCAAGATTTTGCCAAATTGATTTGCCAAAGTGGGAAGATGTGGAATTTTTTGCCTTTGTTTAGTGTTAAAATTGAGAAGGAATGTGGATAGAAGTGTGGTTAATATATTTATTTATTAAGTTCCTAGGATAGTTGAAGGTATGTTGCTATGAGAGCTGGATACAAAATTGTTTAGGTGGGACGTTTTCCTTGGATTTTACTATAATTGCAAATATATGGGGAAAAAGTTGAAGAGGTTTAAAAAGAACAATTTAAATAGTATTCTACTATTTAAATTGGTTCAGGTTAAATGTAGGGAAGACTGGTGCCGGAATAATGGACTGGTTAACGCTTTGGTGCGCAAAGAGTTGTCAATTTGAGCGGTTTGAGCTGTGGAAATTATTTTCATAGCTGGATCCCATAGGAACCTCAGAAATGGTCTATTCCTGAGCTCTGAATTCATTGGTTGAGTTCTGGCAGGTTTCCTGATGAAAATGATTGGTTGGAAACCAAAAGCTTAAAGTATAAGCAAGGAAATAATGAATTAATGCTTTAAGCTTTTGAGAAAGTAAGTATGTAAGCTTAAGTTATTATAGGGAAAAGTGAGCATCAATGGTTTAAGCTTCTGAAGAAGGCCATTTTGAAGGCGGAACCGTTGGGAAAAGGAAACTATAAAAAGGTGGCTGGCTGGAAAGTTACAGGGTCTTTTGGAGGTCTTTCCGGGTCTTTGACGGGGTCTTTCCAAGGCCTTTTGAGTTTCTTCTGAGAGGTTTTTGGAAGCCTTTTAATCACCAGCAGGAGCTTGGATAGAGATGAAGCCCACAATAACGGAGCAGGAGCCCAAGAATAAGAAGCTGGATCCTAAGTGCGGTGCCAGAGTCCAAGTTTAAGGCGCTGGAGTCCAAGTTTAAGGAGCAGGAGTCCAAGTCTAAGGATCAGAAGTCCAAGTCTAAGGTGTAGAAGTCCAAGATAAAGTACAAGGAGTCCAAGATATTGTTGGAGGACTCCAAGTATTGGTAAATCCATATTGTTTCCTTGACCCCTGGGCCATATACCAGAAGGTTTCTAAGGGGATCTTCCTTCTGAGAGTGAATAAAAGCCCATTTTAACCCCTATACATATTTCTGAGATACATTTTCCCTTACTAGAGAATGACAATCCCTTCCAGCCGGTCCCCGGCTACAATCCAGGACACACTTTGGGGACTGGTGGACAGGAGACCCACAAATGCCCTCTGGATTATGTAATGCTCCATCAAACTTTCAGGCCTTAATGAAAGAGGCACTTCTTCTCTTCCTCAATGAGTTTGTTGTTGTTTACCTTGACAATATTCTCATATACTCCTCCTCTCTCACTGAACACATTGCCCACCTCAGCCAGGTCCTCCAGAGACTTTGAGAATACAACCTATTTGCAAAATCTTTAAAGTGCTTATTCTTCTGCACCAAGGTTGATTCCCTTGGATACATTGTCACTCAAAACAGGTTTGCTGTCTCTCCTAGCAAGGTGGATGCTATCCAGAACTGGCCTGTTCCTAAGACTTGCTAACAACTTTGTGGTTTTCTTGGATTGGCAAAATATTGCCGTAAGTTTATAGAAATTTTTTTCTCTGGTTTTGCCTCTCACTAACCTTACTTCTACTTCTATTCCTTTGTCTGGGCACCTGAGGCCCAGCTCGCTTTTAATGCTACTAAGGCTGTCTTTGTCTCCACTCCCGTTCTCCTGATGCCTGATTCTTCCAAACTCTTCTTAGTTAATACTGATGCCAGTAAATATGCCATTGGTGGTTTTCTCCTTCAGATTGGGGGGATGGGATGCAACACCCTGTTGCATACTTCTCACAAAAATATCTTCCAGCTGAACAAAACTACCCTGTACATGACAAGGAACTTCTTGCCATCATCAAAACACTCAAGAATTGGCATCACTACCTTGAGGGACTTGATGAACCATTCCTCATTTATACAGACCATAAAAACTTACTTTAATTCATTGAGTCATGCTGTATCTCTCAGAGACGCACTAGATGGGTATTGTGACAATCAAATTTCTGTTTCAAACTCATATACAAGAAGGATATACTTAATATCCTCCCTGAGGCACTTAATTGCCACCCTCTACTTTCTGACATTGATGAGTACTATAAAATCCTCAACACCAAGATTGTTCTTCCTCTTGATAGTTTCCTCAAACTCAACATCATCAGTACTATAACTCCTGACATAATGAAGAAAATCCACAAATCCCAGCTTTCCAACAAAGTCTTGTTCCAGATTATTGCCACTCTTATAAATAATGAGACAGTAACAAACCCTTCCTTCTCTCTGTTAGATGGTGTTTTATACTCCAATAACCTTTTGGTAGTCTCCTCCCCAGACCTTCAACAGTTACTAACCATCACATTCCATGATTCCCTTGCTGCAGGCCACTCTGGCTATAAGAAAACTCTTTCTAAACTCCATAATCACTTCTGGTGGACAAAGATATCCATCTTTGTCAAGTCATATGTCAGTAGTTTCCTTGTCTGCTAAAGAAGAAAACATTCCACTCAGAAACCTGTGGGTCTTCTATGTTCCCTCCTGTTCCTGAGGGTCCTTGGCAGTCTTTCTCCTTGGATTACATTGTCCAGCTTCCTCAGTCTGAGAGTTTTGACTCCATACTGGTCATTGTAGACAGATTCTCAAAGCAGGCCATCTTTGCTCCTTGTAATTCCAACATTACTACAAAGCAGACTGCTTCACTGTTTTTTAAACACATCTTTATTAACCACAGTACCCCAAGAGATATTGTTTCCAAATGTGGACCATAATATCTTTCTCTGTTTTGGAAGGAGTTTATGACCCAGCTAGGTGTTCACCTTTCTCTTAGCACGTCCTATCATCCCCAATCTGATGGGCAAATAACGTACAAACCAGACAATATAATGTTTCCTGAACTGTTTTTCCAATGAAAAACAAGAAAATTGGGCTTCCCACTCACCTTTAGCCCAGTATTCCTACAATACTACTCCCCATTCCTCTACCAAGATGACTCTGTTCATGGTAAATTTAGGCTATACTCCTGCCTTTGTTTCTTCTGTCATCTCCTCTGTCCACTCTCTGTCAGCTGAGGAGTTCCTGGTACAGCTACAACTCATCCAGGATTCCTTAAAGGAGAATCTCTCTAAGGCTATTGAGGTTTACAAGGTCCAGGCCAACCGTCACAGTCAGGAAGGAAAGAGCATCCAAGTCAACAACCTTGTATATCTTAATACAAATAATCTTCCTATAAGATGGCCCTCCTGTAAGCTTGGTCCCTAATTCATAGGACCTTTTCTTTTAACCAAAAGGGTTGGAAAGGTAGCATACCACATTCAACTTCCTCCAGGGTATCACATCCATGATGTCTTTCATGCTTCCCTTCTCAAGCTCCATACTGTTCCTCCTCCTTCTCATCATAACAATGAAACAACTTCTCCTCACATGGTTGAAGGAACTCCTGAATATGAGGTTGAATCCATTATCAATCATTGTTATCACTACAGTAAACTCAAATACCTGGTTCTTTGGAAAGTATATTCTGTTGAGGAGAGTTTTTGGGAACCTTTGTCCAACCTTGCAAACTGTCCTGAGGCCCTCATTCCTTATATCCAAGCATATCCTGAGCTTGGATCTGAAGGGGATAATGTCATGCCCTTACCCAAAGGGCAGGCTACTTAGTTAAAATCTATTTGATTGTTTTTGGTTTACATTAATCTTTCTTTCTGTTGACAAGGAAAATTTTAAGTAGAAAGTTAATAATTAAGTAGTTTTAATCTGTTTACCTTGTTTTTTACGTTAATTTGCTTTCAAATTGCTGCCGTAGTCTGCCTTCTTCCTAGCTATTAATAGATAATATATTTTCTACTTTAAATTTAGAAGATTATAACTTCTGATTTACCTTTTGAAACTCCTGTTTACATTGTTGCCACTCTTACCCCAATTTCACGTTGCTGATCTGCAGTCTATACTGGGTTTCTATTTTCTCTTCTCCTCCAGGTTCTTCTTCAGTTTCCCCCAGGTTTCTCCTTTTCTTGGCTGTTTCCCTTCTTCCTATTGTTGCAAACTGAATGAAAGATAAACTATAAATAAAGAGCTTGTGAATAGAAGGCCTTAAGCCAAAATTCTAAGTGATTTCTTCCCTTCAATCTTCTATCAATTTTTAACTTCATATTTATAATTTTAAGAATTTTGTTTTTTTTTAAATTTATAGTTAAAGTGATTGGTTCTAAGTTTATTCTCTTTTCTTTCTTCCTATTTAAAGAATGGAAGTTGTAAAACAACAAGCCTTAGGTTTGTTGTATCCATTATTTTTTATCAAGGAGTCTTTCAAGAGTTACATGTATCAGTTTGCCAATGGAGAGTATCCTAATATTGACATCCCCTTAGTAACTAATTGTTCTTTATTAAATAATTTGATTTATATCCTTTGTTTAGGATTATTAAACTCTATCACTCCTTTTGCAACCCAGTAAAAGTTTTTAGCAGGATTCTTTAAAATTATATTACAGACTGTTCCTACCTTTTTATACCTTCTGAATCTTAAGCCTAATTCTTTACACGCTTTGGTTTATAACCTTGCACCATTATAGGCAAGACCTTACAGTTGAGGGGTTTCTGGAGAAACTTGGGGTAAATTAGTACAACTGGGATAGCCCAATGAACATTGAGCCCCGTCATAAATACGCTGAGATGTACACCAAGCTAAAGGATAAGGGCACATTAAAGCCCTACTATATTGCCACAAATGGCATTTAGCTTCTGATTATAAAGCAAGGGCAAAGGCAGGAATCAAACCCTGGTCCCCACACTCTGCTGCCTGCCAGCCCAGAGGGCCTAGGCCTGACAGCCTGCATTTTTTGGTCTCAAATCTGAGGGTTGTTAGATAAGCAGCCTCAAAAGAAAATGAGTTTTGTGAGGCCAGGAAGGTTAGAAGCCAAGGACGCGCCACCTAAGGCCCAAACCTATACAGAAGCAGCTGCTTACCAAAAGAGGATTTTGAAGAACCCTAAATCTATGCCTCTAATGAGAGCCATCAGGTACCATCTCTCAGCGTTAAGGCTAGGGTACATTTGGCTGGGCTTTCTGATCTTGGGAATAAAGCTGGGAGACAGGAAGCTTCTTGCATTTGTTTGCCAAGGTCTGCCTATCAAGAGCCAGCTAAACCTGAAGACCACTCATTTACCCAGTTTCTCAACACTAGACTGCCTAGTGTCCCAATTACCCCCAATTGCTGATGAAGCCCAGAAAGGTAGTATAAATTCCCTGTCAAAACTGAGAGTGGTATTATCTTCATTCTGATTATAAAGCCTAATGAAACTTTGGTTCACACAAACTCTACTGTATTTTGTTCTTCGCAGCTAACACCTTCATATAGTTTCTGGAGGCTCCAAAGCCCCCAACAGTCTTCTGCTAATCCTGAAACCCCTCTGCCTGGGTTATTATGCCTAGAAGGAGCACCCTTTAGACCTGTTTAATTCACTAACTCTCTAAATCCATCCTACTCTGAATTTATCCTAAAAAATATCTTAATTGCCAGCCCTTTGGCAAGAACTAGAGAACCAGAAACTTTCAACCATAAGGGAACTTGGTACAATGTAGCCCAGACTCTTCTGTGATAAACATAATTATCTTCCTGCCTACCTAGTACATATGAATCTCCCCTGAACCTGCAGACTGACTGCCCATAAGATTATGTTATTGCCACTGGTGAAACTTCCCCTCAGATTTTCAGAGTATTATATATATACTCAAACTGGCTTGGTAAACTCCATGGTCCCCAATCTGGGCCCTTGATCTCTGCTTGGTTGATCCTTCTCATACATTAACAAGTTGGCCCCAATTCTGTGGTAGCCCCTGCCCTTGACCTGGCTGTCAGGAAGCGTCCTGCCACATCTTGTGTCATAAAAATGCCTTAGGAAAATTCTAATGCTTTCCACAATCACAATGCTAGATTGATGACTCTCCTAGCTACTCTTTCCAATGAGTTATTGCTTCTTAAAGTTTGGCTGCCTGTTGTGAATGACATTTCAATACTTATATTGAAAACCCAGGAATCAAACCACATCCCTCAGAAGAGGCCTGGCAACAACCAGAGTAGACAGGAGTCTGCCAAACTGTCAGTTGGGCCAAACACTGGACTTCCAGAGTTGCCTTGCCCCAACCAGGATGGACAGAAACCTGCCAACTCATTTAGTTGCAAACCCAAGTTGTTGAATTACTCCAAGACCTGCCAGATTATCAAGGATGGCTCCCCAAATGGCTACCAGATTGCTGTTAACCATGTGCCACCTAAGACCCAGACCTACACAGAAGTTGTAGCTTGACTAAAGGAGGTTAAAACAAGGCCTACTGCTAGCCCTGTCAACAATCATCAGCTGCTGCCAGTCTCCATTCCAGAATGGGTAATGCAATTGGCCTGCTCAGATGATATGGTAAAAAGCAGTGGAATAACAAAGCATCACCACTTCTGTTCATCAGAGCAAGAACAACCAGGATCCGCCGCCCTTGGAACAAAAAGTCAAGATCCATGTCCTACTAGTGAATTGTCCACAGACCTGAAGTTTGTGAAAAGCAAAGTAGCAAAATCATCTGGTATAAGAACTTTGGTGGTATGGGGATGACCCTATTGTCATTTTTGATAAAAAATGTTTTATGAACCTTTTGTCAGGATTGACAATTCTTTTCCCCTTGAAATCCTGGCCCAAGGGCAGGATTCAACCCCTGATCCTGAATCCCTGCAGGCCACCAGCCCTAATGACCAAGGGGCTGCCTGCCCACATTTTCCTGGGTTCAATTCCCCTCAAGCTGAAGCCAAGAATGATGGCCAAAATAATGAAGCAAGCTAAACCAAAGGAAATATTGCACCAAATAAGGGGAAAGTCAAGGCTCCTAATGGAGGCAACAAAATTACAAACATTAGCTTCATGAGTTTAAAGGCTACACCAGCAACCAATCAAGAGGCACCTTCCGGAGAAGGCATAGACCTACTGCCCAAATGCATGATCACAACTCTAGAGCAAGATAATCTAGTAGTCAATTCAAGATATTTGATTTTTGAAAAGAACTCCCGTCCTAAGTGCCATTTTGACGCCTTTGAACCCAAGCACCCAGATCCCCTGGACCCACATTTCCCAATGCCCCAAAGAAACCCCCATGAAAAATGTTAAGTTTGGAGGTGGGGTACTATATAGACCCAAGGACCCTGCGCTCCAAACTTATTGCCATTTTTGAAAAAAGGTTATGTTATTTTGGCTTACACAGATACTGCCTTATTTTGTCTTTGCCATCTATCAAACCAGTATAAGATCATCTGGCCCTCCTGCCCCTCTGCCCGCAGATTCCTGTCTTCCAGGTGTTCCCTTTGGTCCCATTTACTTCACAGAGTACCATCTGAAACCTGATTATAAGGATTACACCCCAGAAAAGATCCTTGAACTAGATCCCTTGGCCCACATACAATCTACAGTTAGATAAAACTGTCAAGGCCCCTGAATATTATCAACACCCAAGTTGCTTAGAGGCAAATTCAACTAACTGCCTGCCTATAAACTCCACATGGAACTGCCTGTGATCCCCAAGCCTATGCTCACTTCCTCACCTGACCTCCCAACTGACTACACTGGCAGGCTGTTTGGGATTGTGTAAATCACCCTCACAGGGGTGATTGACACTATAATCCCAGCCACTAGACCATGGTACTGGGTGGATAAGTCCTTTTCTTACCTCTTAAAGTTAGCTTCTCTCTTGTGGTGGGCTTTGCCCACAAAAAACCTGGCCTAAGTGATCCTGGAAAGCAACATGCCAGCTGCCCAAGACTAGATCCTTGATGTTGTAACTGTGCTGTTTTAGCAGAGTTACAAGGGGAAAATATTTAGAAGATAGATGATAATCTTTATTGAGAGATAATGATTATATAGTTCAAGTGAACCAAGGATAACAGGAACATGATTGTGTTGATTACACGGTTGGATGGTGAAGGGGGTGGCTTGATCCTAGTAATGATTCAAGTGCCCAAACAAGGTATCCACCATAAAGGATCATCATCTGTTCATGCTGTTGGATTTGGTAATTTGAGTTGACTTCCTAGTCTGTCTTCAAGTGACCAGATAATTGGATTGCGGGTCACAAACCTGCTTGGTTGGAACCTTGCTAGCGGGTTGAGCCTGCAGTTTTGACACCCCCTCCTCCCCTGGCTGAGGGTTGGCCTCCTCTGGGGGCAAGTTGTCTGGGAGGTTGTCAGGAGCCCGGGAGCCATATTGAATCAGTTGTTGTTTGGTGGCAGGCAGGGCGGTTTATTATTGTTTCTGTCTTGCTTTTCAGGGTCGTAGGCAATCATGGTGTAAGGTCATGTCTTGCTTGCATTTCCCAAGCCCTTGCACGAGGTAAGTGTTATTGTTGTTTACCTTTAGAATGATTGCTGGCCCTACTTTCTTGGGTTGTAGTTTGCTCTTGTCAACATTCATGACCAAAACTTTGTCCCCAACCTCATGTCTATTGCAGATGGGAACAAATGTCTTTTGTAAGAGTTCCTTTTCTTTGACTGTTTGTTTGCTGTTGCCCTCTACTACTTGAGGATACAAGTGAGGGGGTACTTGACTTGGAATTTCCAACTTAGGTCCTGTCAATGCTTGAATGATATTTGGCTGTGTGCTTTATACCAGTTCAAACAGGCTTTTCCCAGTGGATCTGTTCACTCGGGTTTGGCACACAAGTAGTGCAGTTGGTAGCTGCTTATACCAGTCTTCAGGTCTCCCGGCGGTGAGTTTGGCTAGGGCTTGCACAAGGCTACCGTTAAGCTGTTCTACACATCCATTGACCTGTGAATGGTATGGTGTTATGACGGTGTGCTTGACCCCATTTTTGGTGAGGTATACATTGGTGTCTTCAGAGGTCAATTCTTTGCCTTCATTGGTTATCAGGAGTTCTGGCTTTCCGAACTTACTGATTATCTCCTTGCCAATAAATTGCCGTACATCATTGCCAGTGTGTGTCTTTACCGCTTGGGCTACTGGCCATCTTGTAGCAAAGTCAATAGCTGTGATGATGTATTTCTTGTCATTGTGTTTTCCTGGCATGGGGCCAGCAATGTCAAGATTCCATACTTTGAAAGGTAGTTGTGTGCAGATGGGAAGTGCTGACTTTGGCGGGGTTCTGCTTTTGGCAAACTTTTTGCATACCTCACATTGGTCTAGAACTTCTTGAACGTCACAATATAAGGTTAGCCACCAGGACTTGTGCTTAAGGAACTCATATAGGTTTTGGCTCTTGGTGTGTCTGAGGTCTCTGTGATAGCGTAGGATTGTGTCTACTTGCTGATGCATGGGGATATAGGGAATGGTAGTACCGTTGGACATTTTTCTGTGCAGGGTCCCATACACGTCAGCA
>QTSX02000997.1:0-43328 GCA_014839935.2 Entomophthora muscae | reverse complement strand
CAGCAGAATAGAAGAGGGAGCCTGAAAGAGCCCTCATGCAGACATGGCGTTGAAGGCAGGTAGTGGAATCACCGTGTTCTGGTACAGGACAAAGCCATCAGGTATCTTGGCACCAGGGGTGTACGGGGTCCAGTCCAGAGGGAGGCCAGACATAATTCTGTCAAGGATTTGTTGGCCGCGGCCAGTGTGGGCAACAGGCGGAATTTTTCAAAATAAGGTAGGATGGAGAACCTACCTGTGCTACCAATGTTGTAACTGTGCTTTTTTAGCAGAGTTACAAGTGGAAAAATATTTAGAAGCTAGATAATAATCTTTATTGAGAGATAGTGATTATATAGTCATTGTGAATCAAGGATAACAGGAACATGATTGTTTTGATCACACAGCTGGATGGTAAAGGGGGTGGGTAATTGCATTGTGGGTCACAAACCTGCTTGTTTGGAACCTTGCTGGCGGGTCAAGCCTGCTGTTTTGAAAGAATCAATATAGAGTATTTTTTAGATAGAATAAGGATGTAGAGCCTAATATTCTGGATTTACAAAGAAACATGAGTCATGATGTTCATAAGATACCCCAAACCCCCAGCCTGATGCCATCAGCTGAGTTCCCAAGACTATCTATAAGATTTAGGAAGATTCTAAAGAATCTAATAAAATGGTATATAAAGGTGTTGCTCACAATAATCCCTTTGTGAGCATTCTAAGTTTATCCTAATAAAATAAAGTTGAATTTAGTTGATTTTTGAAAAATATATATTAAATATGTGTAAGTTGCTTCCTAAGAAGACCCATCAAGACCCACTGGGCCCTGACACTGGCAGCCTCACTGCCTGCATCAAATAGCGCCCCACCCAGCAATTTATCCCATGACATATATCAATGAATTAAACTTTGTGTAATCCATGAAAAATGCATACAGCTATGTGCTCAAAGGTGCCAAAGATAATTTATCCTGATGTGTGTCTGTTTTTGCTGTGGCCTACTTGATGATAGCCACTCTTGGCTCCCTAGGCATGGAATTTTACCAGATGATCAAGGGATCACATAATAGAGGGACCTTTATTGCATTTCTCTTATTGGTTAAGTAGCACCTTGGGCCCACAATCTTGGGGTTCACTAATGTTATTGTATCAGATATGTTAGACTCTTCAAGGTAGCAGATATTCTTGAAGGATTTCTGATGATTGAGACAGGCATGATAATTGGTCTGCAGCAATTGGCCACAATGTCTATGTATATCTTATTTATTCCTGCCTATTTCTCATTTCTGAACCCAATTGAGGAGGTCTTTGGGTGGCTCAAGCAAGTTTTCAAGCAAGGGACCCCAAATGGACCTAAGGCCTTCTTTGATTTGCTGCAGGCTGGAGTCCATACCCTTCCAGAAGAGACAGTGGCTAAGTCTTATGCACATTCTGAATCACATATTCATCTGTTCTTTGACAACCAGCCAATTAATTAATATGCTTTTTTATTTCCCATCCTATATCAGTTTATACATTTTCTTTTTTCTTTTTATTTAGTTTAAGTTTATTAATGTTAATTTTATATCAAAAAGTTGCCCATCACATAGTATAAAAATGTGCTGGCATTAACATAAAAGTTCAATATATCATTTTATCTTAAATTTATTTGTTGTGACTTGTGATGGTTATCTAAAAAATTTAAATAAAGTAAGTTATAATTTTATATCTTCCTCCTGTTGAAAATTATATACTCAAAAACTCTAATAAATATTATGTAATGTTCATGTATTACAGTAGTTTTAAAAGCTATGGCAACAAGCAAAAAAAATCCATATTTAAACAAAATGATTTAATATTTAAAAAAATTTAAATATAAACAAATTATATTGATTTACAATAGATTTGGGTTCATTTAAATTTTGCTTAAATTTGAATTCATTTTTTTTAAATATGAATTGTTTTTGCTTATTGCCATAGCTTTTAAAACTACTGTATACAAGACAATGTTATTTTTAATCAATGTAATTTTTTATAATATTTAAATATTATTTTTTATTATAAATTTCATTTTAATTTGATTAAAATGTTTATATAGAATAAAAATAAAGAAATAAAAACAAAAATAAAACTATATTATATTATAAATGGAGAGAGAATTTGATTGTTTCTGGTGATAGTGGCTGCACCTGCATGTCACTACTTAGAAATAAAGATAGCACACTACCTCCATCACCACACCATATGCAAGATTAGGCTGATTGACCACAAATAATCAGGTTAATCATTTCACGCAGATCTTAATCAGTTACACGCCGTACTATCACTGGTCATCATTATATTAATAGAGATGGCAGTTATACACCGTATAATTGCTAGTTTGTTATAATAGGTGTAACAATTATATGCCGTATTATCATTGATTGTCCCAATGTGATGTGATTATATGCTGTATATTGCTTGCTTTATTATAATTGATGTAGCTATTATACGCCGTATAAACGTTAGCCAATATAGTGAATATCATTGATTACACAGCGTGTAATCACTAAATCATCAATTGTATATCACCTGTTCTACCCTACTGGATGTTGTATCAACTCAGCTCAACACAGCCTGATGGACTTATATGTTCATATCAAACAAGTGATATAAAAATGGCTAAGAAATACCAAGTTTGGATCAGTATTACACGGCATATAATTGAGTTCCTTATCAGTTTGGGTCAGTATTACACAGCAGATAATCCATTGAGTCACTAATGGATTGAGTCTGCTATTATACAGCGTATAATCCCTAATTTGACTTGTTGCATTAATAAGCAGAAGGTTCGCCAACCAGAAAAGGATCACTGATTAGGCCCTGCAAATGGAATACCAGAATTCTACCTTCCAATGTAGGAGGGCTGAACAGGGACAATTTCTAAGCACCAACTGAATACAGTGTAGTTTCCCAGCGCAATAATAGGCATGTAAGATACAGCCAATTGATAAATGACAGTAGGCTAGCTCAAGAAGAGCATAGGCTGTAGCTGAAGTGCCATGGACGCCTGCTAAGGCCAGTAGCATATCACGTGCCAAGGACAGCCAATCAGGATGGGTGTAGCCAGCAAAGATAGACATATTGCAAAGGTAGCCACTGAGAACTGTCTGAAAGGACAAGAACAAGGGTTGTTGCAGTATATATCAATATAGACACCTGAAAGGATGAAGACAAGTTCATAGTTACACCTGGATAGATTGCAGCTGCTGGCTAGATTGTACTCCAGTATCAATAAACGTAATTATCTTCAAAGTTCTATTCTAGTGTAGTCTGTAGTGCTCTTGCATAGGATTAGGTAGAGTACATTGGCAAGGCTAACATCTATCTGTAGCTTTGAACATACCCGCAATATCACAAGTTGTTCAACACCATAAAAATTGAATGCATCATGATTAAAATATTCCTTATGAATTGTAGAAACAAAGATGATAAGGTGGAAATGTAGGAGAAGCCTCTCTTACAGGGCTGCAAACATATCAATGTCTGCTAGGAACAGGGCATTCTGGATAACATGGCCTACTGAGTCATATCCTGCAGCAACCTTATTGAAAACCAATGCAAGCCTGATCTTGTTGATCCTAATCAGAACCCCCATCCACTTCTTCTATGCTGTTGTCCATCCCAAAGTAGATCATGAACCCCAGGTAATCTACAAGATGAAGCCTTTGTCTAATAAAGGCCTATATGAACCACATATTTTATTGTAACTGCATCAATTTTTTGTGGTTGTTTTTGATGAAAATTGTATTCATGGTGGGTAGTAACCCTGTCTTGTCTCTTCTCTAGGTCAGCCCAAAGTCTTCCAGAAGAATATTTGTTTTCTTTGTGGCCTTTGCATTGGCAATAGCCAATTTTGACCCTGCACTCCCAAAATACTCTAGCAGGTAAGATAAGGTATGCTCAACCAGGAAATAAATCAAGCACCCATATACACTTGTTTTATTTCCTATATTTTCTTGAATGAGAGCATCCCCAGGACGTTCTAAACAAACTCAATAAACTTTACATAGTAAAATCTATCAAGGACCACTGGGTCTAAGAAGACCAGCTGTGCATCCTTGTATGCTGCAGGCACACATTCTGATTCATATTTTCCTGGTGTTAACTTGGTAAGGTCTTCTTTATTTGTTGAAAACTTCCTTTTGATAAAATCTTCTCTCTACAGATACAGGATGTGTCAAGGACAGATAGCAGCCCATGTGACCTGCATAGTTGGAATTAAAGATAGTGTTGAGTTTATACTTCTGGGAAGTATAATAAACGAAATAAGGGGAAGATTTAATAAGAGAACAATACTTTATTGAGTATAAATATAGGATAATATATAGTATCATGACAAGCCACATGCCGTCCATGTACGTCATGGAGGTCATGGGGCTTATCTGAGTAATGTTCCTCTTGATTCACAAGGCTTAATCAAGTTGTGTTCCATTTAGGACCTGGATTGAGTGATCCCCGTCATAGATGGTTAACTGATAACGGTGCCACCAGTTTATTGACTGGACAGTGAACCATTCAGTGAGCCGTTTGGTGATTTACTTGGGGCGTTAATTCCCCGAGAGGGATTAATCAAAGATGTTGCAACAGTAGTGAGAATGTATGACTCAAGACTTTTCTAACAATACAATTGATGATTTCTTAAAAAATTCAAGTAGTTTGATTTTTTATTAATGTTTTTTCTGTACACTCTTTGGCTGCTTTATTCCCAGTAGCTTTTGATATCCAGGCCATTTGGGGTGGAACAAGCTGCACAAGCATATCTGTGTTCTTTTTGGGCCCTCTTAGTGGGCTTGAGATGCTCATACATCTCAGGGTCATCAACCTAAACAGACAGCACAATAAGGGTCTGAAATTCAAACTATAGCCCCTTGACTTCAGTCTTCTGAAATTTGATAAGATGTTCAATTGTATTATCTGATTTGTCAGGCATTTTGGTCCTTAAGGTCTTTACATTGATTTTATCAATTTTTCTAATGTGAAGACTGCTGTCTTGACTTTTGATTTTTTTTATTAATTTTTTTATCTCAGCAATCAAAGAGTCAAGGTCCTTTAGAAAATTTTCAATTTCTAACATTGATTTTTTACTAACCTTAGTCTAAGTTTTATAGCTTTTACTCAAATAAACTCTATGCAGTAGTTTTAAAAGCTATGGAAACAACAAAAAATAGCTCAGATTTAAACAAACTGGTTTCAGATGTAAACAAAATCCAAGTTGCGCAAGATTCAGGATTCAATTAATTAAAAAAATTCCAGTTAATAAATAAACTGTCAAACAAAAAACAAAATTTCACTAGCCCATTATACAAAATTATGTCAAACATCAAGCAGCGTAGTCTAAACCACAAATAAAATGAACTGACACAACAAGTGAGATGAATGGATGCTATTCTGGACTATATTATAATCCAAGCAGGATTCATATGAGGCACTGGCAGAAAGACTAAAATGAAACAAAATTCGAGCAAACTAGAAGCAAGATTTCATAAGCACAAAACAAAATGAAGTCACACAAGATGTGTAGTATGAGCAGCCTAAAATAGAAATATAACAGTTTAATAGCCAATCAACAGCTATATAATTTAGGGACAGAGGCATTTTATTAATTTTCATGGATCTTTATTTGTGTATAATGGGTTTGAGAACCTTTCAAATATGGACTCAAGATTACAATAAAATGTAAAATTTTTTTTTCAAATTTCTACTTTTAGTGATTTTATCCTAGGTTTTTTAAGATGGTTTTCAATAGCAACAACATTTTTGAAAGCACCAATAGCAAGCCAGCAGCAGCCAAGCCAGCTTCAACAGAGGCAAGGCTCAGAACGTGAAGGCACCTGTTTATACCCAAGCTTTTGAGGCAGGTAACAAAAAAACCAACCGGTACCTGACCCCCGACCCTTATGACTTTGACTTGTTCAGTAGTCATGTAGTGTCTAGCTCTGCCCCTGCTCCTGTACCCACCCCCGAACAAGCTGTCTGCTAACCAACCAATCAGGATGGCAACCTTGATTTGGAACAACTTCCTGCCACCATCAAATCTGACCCCCTATAGCCAATCAGGCTTCAGCTCCTGCGGCCCAGCGCCCCAAACAACAAATCATCACTGCCCAAATTCTCCAGGAAATTGTGGCACTAAATCTACAGGGTCTGTCCTGGGACCAGATTGCTGCCCAGTTGCAATTTACCCAAGCTATAGTCATGCAGGAATTAAACAACCTGATGAATAAGGGGAATCTGATTGGGACAACCAAGAAGCCCAAGAAGGCCCCCAAGTCCCAAATCACATAAGCCTACCCAATCATGCTTGATCTATTGCAGCGGGACCTCAAGCTTCCCTTGACCCAGGTCCAGAAGCAACTTTTGCACTATGGTATTTGGGTTTCTGACTGCATGGTGCAGCTCTGGATGTATGGAAAGGTGGCATCAGTCTGTGTGCTGACCAATGTTGCTGGCAACCAATGGGAGGCTGCTGAGGATTCCCCATATGATCCCGCCATCAAATCCAACCTGGTTCAATGCTTGACTAGTCTAACAGATGACGTCATGTTCATCTCCTACTACAAGCTATCAATAGCTTTTGACAATTTTGGTGCCCAAGATAGAGCCGCCACCCAAAAAGGGAAGAAGAAGGTCAAGAAGGGGACATTCATTGGTGCATTTCTGGCTGTTTCAGCCAAGGGTTCTGTCTATTATTGTGCAAACTCAGATTTCACTGATGGCTAGAGTACAGCCACATTCTTGGTGGATTACTTGACTCCTGGGATAGCTCAAATTCCAAGCACCAGGTTTTCTTGAGCCACCAGATGGAGGGTAGCTCCACTGCCTTGAGGCCATCCAGGGACGCGGGCACCAGGCCTCAGTCTTTCCTGCTGGCCATGCAGACATCCATCTGGGCAATGTTGTCTTCTTCAACATTGGAGACACAGTACAGGAGCACCGCCCTCAGGATTTCAATGACCTCTATCTTGGGGTCCTTGACCATAATTCTCTAATTGGTCACCAAATGGTGGCAGACCTGTTTGCCCAAATTGTCTATCATGTGAATATGGGCAACCAATCACTGAAGGACAAGCGCCTCCCACCCCGCGTCACTGCTACCTATAAACCAATCCAGACAATGGCAGACAAGGAATACCAACAACAAATTAGGCAACCATCACACAAACTCCTCCTATCCCTACCCCTATCCTCGCCATCACCACCCCCATCTTCCAGCCCCACCCACCCACCCAATCCCAGACCCCCCAGGCCAGCACTACCTCTACACCTTCTTTCCTGTGCTATTCTGCCTACTAGGCATCAATCTTCTCTGCCTCAATAAAACCCCTGTTGTCAAATATTTTCTATTTATATTATCTTTATTTTTAATTCAATTGTTCATGTTCTCTTTGTTTATAGTTGGTTTTATTCTTTATGCACAGCCTATTTCTATAAAATCATATATTTACTATGCCATGTATCTAGATCCAGAGCACAGCTATTTTTTAGCTCTTTAAACAGCCCCTTGTGAAAATATTAACAACAATTTAGTGAGCAGCTAAATTTGAATTAGAAAATTATAGGTTAATTGTGTTTAGATAAAGTTGTTACTGATCTGAATTAAAAACCTTAATGATAAACTTTAAGCCAATCAGGAGCCAATTGATAAAGTGATTGTTGTGACATAAAGGGTCATTCAATAGTTCTTTAGTATATGTGCGCTAATTAATATGATTGGCTGGTTGTTTTGCCATTGTGTGCCATTGCCGCTGTGGCAAGTTATTGGTGGACTAGTGCCCAATCAGCCACTGGGTTAGCACTAGTCCACCAACAACTTGCCACATCAGCAATGGCACACAATGGCAAACCAACCAGCCAATCATATTAATTAGCGCACATATACTAAAGAACTATTGAATGACCCTTTATGTCACAACAATCACTTTATCAATTGGCTCCTGATTGGCTTAAAGTTTATCATTAAGGTTTTGGCTTTGGATCAGTAACAACTTTATCTAAATACACTTAACCTATAATTTTCTAATTCAAATTTATCTGCTCACCAAATCATTGTTAATATTTTTCACAAGGGGCAATGCAAAGTGCCAAAAATAATATGGCAATTAAGGAAACAATGTCAACACAAAGCAAACGACACATATTGAGATGAGCGTAAAACATATACACAATGGGTAAAAAAATGGGATAAT
Organism: Entomophthora muscae; assembly: GCA_014839935.2. Lineage (NCBI taxonomy): Eukaryota > Fungi > Entomophthoromycota > Entomophthoromycetes > Entomophthorales > Entomophthoraceae > Entomophthora > Entomophthora muscae. The sequence goes on along the minus strand of QTSX02000997.1, from coordinate 35,141 downwards.
GTAGTAAATGGGAAAACAAACAGGAATAAACAAAGAGGTAATAGTATCAGAATAACACAGAGTTTATTGGGATGAAAGCTATAAAAAATATGGACAGGTTAGTAAAAAAATTAAATGAGAGAATTTGAAAAACTACTCAAAGACCTTGACTTGGCAATTGCCAAAATTAAAGATATTGACTTAAAGGTCAAAGCAAAAGTGAAAGCTGCCATCCTTACAGGGGACAAAATCAAAAATGTGTCCGCCAAGGCACTCATTGTGACAGAAATCACTGGGTAATATGAAGCCATTTCTAAGTGATGGAGAATTACCACCCAAATCCACATAGAATTGATGATTAACCACCAATGTGGCTTCAGATATTTTTTTGTGAAATTTCCAATTGTAACTCCAGGATTAAGTAGAACAATTAGTCCTAACCAAAGTAGTCCAAGATAAATGACCTGGGAAAGCATCAATGCATCTTCAGCTTAAAATGCTGGGCATTGGGAATTAACACAATTTTCATTTTCAAGAATGGGGGGAGGAGCTGCAAAATTGGCTGGCATGAAATTGACATTGGGAGGCACCAATGACAAAGTTCCAGTTGCAGGGCCCCATCTTCCAGAAATGATTCAGTTCAGAATCAGATTGTACGGAATATACAGCAACAACCCAATCACAGGATTCATTTTTAAAATCAAAAATTAGAACTTGGGGTAAATGATTTTTATTGAGTAAATTTAGGAGGACTCAACTCTTAGAGTTGAAACAGGGAAAATTATTCAATATATATCAGAAAAATTGACTAAGCAATATCACCTGAGTCTTGACCTCCTATTCCTTCCACATTGTCAAGTAAGTATCTAGTCCAGGTTGCAAAGAACCCTTGTGTGACTAGTTTCTGACAACCATGCTGATTAACAAGCTCATATTAGGTGACCCTCATATTACGTCAATTTATCAATGTCAGTTTGAAAGGGGGAGCTGGTTTCAGCTGGCAGACTGGAGCAGCTGTGACCCATTTTCTATCAACTGTTTGGTTTAAATCCGTTAACTCAGTCAATTTTGATACAGGTTTTCCGGCCTTCCAAGCCTTCTTACTTGGATGGACAATACCTGGCATTATGGAACCTACCATGACACTCATGGCCAAGATGCCAGATACATCTGAAACAACCATTGAACGCATATTAAATGTCCAGAAAACTGTGGTATAAGGCCTTAAATTCAAGTCCTTTTCCCTCTCCACGCTGTCTGTCTGGGTTGACAACCCTGAGATGTATACCCATCTCAAACCTGCAAAGCGTGAAAGAACCAAGGACACCAAATTGCTGGCGCAACTGCTTGCACTGAGAATGGCAAAACCTGCCAAAGCTGCAGAAAAAGAGGAAACCCGCAAAGGTAACCTAAAAAATAAATTAATAAAAATTTCTAAATACTTACCTTTTTTTAGGAAACGTAGACAGTGAACTCTGCCGGGTCCTGGTCCCCTTTTTCCCCTCACCTTCTACGCCAATTACACCAATCATGTGACAAGGCAGCTATTTCTGTCCCCCCTGTCTTGTGGGAGCTCAAGGATAGGATCCACAGTACCTTCCCAATGTCCAGGGAGGCATTGGCTGGGCTTTTGCATTCTGAGGGGGCATCTAAGTGGGCAGTTACTGCCTACAAGGATGCCCAACTGGTCCACCTGGACCCGGTGGTCCTCAGTGGAGTTTACTGTGTAAACTTCATTGAGCTTGTTTGGGACGTCCTGGCAACGCTCCCATTCAAGAATATACTGGAGATGGGCTGGACATACACAGCTGCTTGCTTCTGCTTCCCAGTGGAGCACACCCTGTCTTACTTGTTAGAGAACTTTGGGCGCGTGGTGGGTAAATTGGCTGTTGCAGACAGAACAGCTGTAAAGAAGACTAAGACCCTCCTGGCGGACTTTGGGCTGGCCTGGAGTGCCAACAAGACATGGGTCCCTCTAGCAATGGAGCTCACGTTTGCCAAGACAAAGCACAAGAAGAAGATCAGTGCTGGTTTTAATAAATTGTGCAAGTTTACTGAAGCCTTTTCTGGGCAAAGGCTTCATCTGGTGTTTTACATGGGTTATCTCTTTTACTTCAGGATGAGCGCATCTGTAGAGGACCTTGACAGGGTCCTCCTAGAGATTGACAAGGCCAGGCTCTCCCTAGATGGGAAGAAGGTCCCCCAGGTTATAATTCAGTTGGCCATGTTATCCAGGACGCCCTGGTCCTGGCTGGCATCTACAGGTTTGAAGCTCTTCCAGAAAAGCTGCTGCTCCATTCCCACCTCACTATCCTCCCTTTTACTAGCCGCCAAGAATACTTCCAGCAGGGTGTATCCACTGCTCACAGTGTGGCAGTGGAAACTGTGTGCCACCTCCATTGCAGGGTGGGTACATACTGCCAAAACCACTACAGGCAACCTCAATAAAAATCTCCTTCTTTAATATAAGCTACACTTTTAAATTTTGCTTTTTAAAAAAAAATTTGTAATTATTATTTTAGCAAACAAGTTTTGCAAAATAAATCCTGGAGACGGTCATCATATAAGCATAAATATATTTAATTTAATAAAATTTACTTCATTGTGTACACTTTACATTTAACTTTTTTTAATTTGATTTTTATATTTATTTGAAAAAAGTGATATAAATATATTTGCGTAATCCAGTATCAAGTGTTTGAGATAACCTCAGATGCCATAATAGAAAAAATTAATATAAAATAAATAAATTACAAACCTTCATTGCTGGTCCAGTCAAATTTGATTGCAGGCTTAGAAGCTTCTAAATATAAAATGATAATTAATAAATCTTAAATAGTAAATTATAGAATATAAAAAAGTTGGACACACTAAGCCTTTAATTGATTGGCTGTTTGGCAAGGCAGGTGGGGATAAACAAATCAGTATGGCCATAGAATTTGGCCATGGTCTCAGATGGGAGGGTGTGGATCCTGGCCTGCAGCAAATTAAACAGGTCCTCAGTCCCAGTTGGGGTTCCTTGCTTGATGACTTGCTTGAGCCACCCAAAAACTTCCTTGATGGGATTTAGGAAGGCCAAATAGGCAGGGAGGAAGAGAAGGCGCAAATTTGCTGTGGCCAATTGCTGGGGGCCCACTTCAATGCTAGTGTCAATTGATGAAAATTCCTCAAGAATATCTGCCACCTTATGGAGACCAACATTTTCCAGCACAATGACATTGGTGAAGCCCGGGCTTGTGCGCCTCAGGTGCTCCTGGACCAATCAGAGAAATGATAGGAAGGTCTGGCTATTGTGAGAGCCCAAAATCATTTGGTACAGCTTGACCCCCTTTGGACTTAGGAGAGCCACCATTGAATAGGCTGTGGCGCGGACTGCAGCATGCTGAGCCATCCTGTCATTGGAGCCTTTTGGGACATACCCATACCATTACACATTGACAAGGCAAATGCTGATTTGTCAATGTAGTAGAATTTGACTGTCCCCTTGTATTTGAGGGCAGTGTACGCCTCAGTGTATTTTTTCCAGGTCTTGATGTTGATTGGGCTGTTTCTATTATAGGGAGATACCCTGAGCTTTTTCCAGGAAAAGTGCATTCCTTTGAGCAGATGGTAGTAAAAGGAAATTGAGGCCTCAACCCCAAAAGTAGATTTGATCATGTCCTGTATATTTGCCAGTTCAAGATGGTAGTCCCAGGTTATCCACTGGTAGATTGTCCATTTGTGCTCCTTGGTGAGCATAGTGGAAACACACAAGGATTTCTCCGGGGCAAGGACTTGGCAAGTATTGATGAAGATGTTGAATGTCTTTGAGTTGTACTTGGGATCCACTACAACAAGAGCTGCGGCCGCCTTGTAATCACCAGATTCACACATTAGCTTTAGCAGGATTATGTGTTTGATATCTGGGATGTGCTTCTGGGTGGGCTTTTTAGCGGTGAGGAGTTGACTCTAGGCATCCTGCTAAGGGACAGGTACACAAGGCATGGGCACCTTGTTTTAGAAGGCTAAAACTTTTTTGAGCACTAGCTGTCCCTCTTTGGTCCTATAGAACTTGGGCTCGTTGTTGTCTTCCTGGTTGCCATCACTGACGTAGGGCTTATAGATAGTGTCAAGTACAGGCTTCACCTTCTCCAGCATGGCTGATGGGACCAACTCTTGCTGGTACACAACATCAAACACATACAAAGTAAGTTCTATCTCCTTGTTTCTAACTGTTTTTGTGGTGGTAACCTTGGTGGGCTTCTGGGTCAGCTTGAGGACCCAAGGGTTGATGCTCTGCAACCTAGCAGCTTGTGCTCCTTGAATTGGCTGTGTCAGTGCAGCGTCACTATTGAACTCTCCTCTCCTGTCTCCTTCCTGAGTAGGCATTTGGGTTGCACTAACTCTGTTCTTTGACCCGCGGGGGCAATTGCAACTGCGGCGCACAACAGGTGCATTAGTACTCTGTGGTTGTGTTCCTTCCATTTTGAGAATTTAATAAAATACTAAATAAATTTTAATTAAGTTACACACTGGTTTTTAATTTTTGCTTATTATCTGAATATGAATATTTAATTAGAGTTTCACCCCCCCAATATCCCAATTATAGATTTTTTTATTTCTTAATTAATTGTTTTTGGTTTTACAATACCCATTTTAGAACACCCAAAATATTTTCCACCCATTTTCCCAGATTTTATGCCAAATTAAGCACCCAAAACAATATTTTTAAAATTTATGTCTTAGATTGTGTGTCTTGTTTTAGATACCTTGGTATCATTCTTGCTTACAATCCATTGTACAGAAAATTTGAGTGATTTTGTTTACATAGTGAGTTGCTATTGTGTTTTGTTTTTGGTTTGAGTTTTGACTCACCTGCGCTTGGGTGTATTTTGTCATCAATTCACATAGTAAACATATGTACACCAAAAGTCAACTCACACCATTTTGTTTGTGAATCAATGTATTTTGGATTGTATTTTGAATAGTTTTGCTTTGCACGTGAGCACTTCTTTTCTATGTTGACCCATTTTGCCCATTAACGCCAAAAATCCCTGTTAACAGAGTGTATATTTTAACCTGATAGTTGGATTTTGCTTAAATCTGAAACCATTTCTTTTAAATCTGAGGTATTTTTGGTTGTTACCATAGCTTCTAAAACTACTGTATTGTTCTGAACTTATTGACCCTTTTTTCCCTTGTTTATTTTTAAATAACCACTATATCACATCTCTTTTTTCTTTTTACTTATTGTGCATATGTTTTGTAGATATTCCCAATCTGTTGTTTATTTTGTGGTTTGCTGTGCTTCCATAATTGCTATCTTATTTTAAATTTTTCAAACAGCCCATTGTAAAAAATAACAACAGATTTGATGAATAGTAATTTTAATTTAGTTAAAAATATGTATATTGTGTTTAGAGAATTTTTATGGGATCCAAATTCAAAAACTTAATTATAAGGTTTAAGCTAATCAGGAGATGTGTAAGAAAGTGAGTATTGTGACGTAAAGGGTCATTCAATAATTCTTTGAATCATTGACACTAATTAATTGGATTAGCAGGTTGTTCTTTCACTATGCGCTATTGCTGCTGTGGCAAATTGTTTATGGACTAGTTCACAATCAGCTGCTGGGTTAGCACTGGTCACAAACAACTTACCACAGAAGCAATGGCGCACAATGGCAAAACAACCAGCCAATAAGATTAATTAGTGCACATGAATTAAAGAATTATGGAATGCCCTGTTATGTCACAACAATCACTTTCTCACTTGGCTCCTGATTGGCTTAAAGTTTATCATTAAGGTTTTTAATTTGGATCAGCAACAAATTTCTCTAAACACAATAAACTTAAAATTTTTCAGAATTTAAATTTAGATGATCACCAAATTGTTGTTAATATTTTCACAAGGGGCTGTGTAAAGAGCTAAAAAATAACTGTGTTCTGGATCTAGGTACACAGCATAGTAAACATACAATTTTATAGAAATAAGCTGAACATAAAGAATAAAACCAACTATAAATAAAGAGAAAGTAAAAAATTGAAATTCAAGATAAAGATAAAATAAATAGAAAATTTTTGGCAACAGGGAGTTTATTTTGAGACGGGGGAGTGATGTCTAGTAGGCAGAATAGCACAGTAAAGAAGGCGTAGAGGCAGTGCCAGCCTGGGGGTCTGGGATTGGGTGGGTGGGTGGGGCTGGCAGGTGGGGGGGGGGTTGCAGGGGTAGAGGCAGATGGATTGCATGTAATGGCTGGCATATACAACTTTTCATATTCCTTGTCTGTCATTGGCTTGATTGGCTGGTAGGTGGCTGTGGCACAGGGTGAGAGGCACTTGTCTTTACGTGATTGGTTACCCATATTCACATGGAAAAACATTTGTGCAAGACAAGTCAGCCACCATTTAGCAACCAAAGAGAAAATTGTGGTCAAGGACCCCAAGATAGAGGTTGTTGAAAGCCTGAGGGCAGTGCTCCTGGAATGTGGATCCCATGTTGAAGAAGACAACATCAGCCAGATGGACGTCTGCATGGCCAGCTGGGTAGACTGAGGCCTGGTGCCCACATTGCTGGATGGCCTCAAGGGTGGTGGAGCTACCCTCCATCTGGCTGGCTCAAGAAAACCTGGTAATTGGAATTCAAGCCATCCCAGGAGTTGAGTAATCCACCAAGGATGTGGCTGTACTTAGTAGCCATTGATAAAATATGGGTTTGTCTAATATTAGACAAAACCCTTGGCTGAAACAGCCAGAAATGCACCAATGAACATCCCTTTCTTGTCCTTCTTCCTTCCTTTCTTGGTAGTGGCAGCTCTTCCTTGCTTGCCAAAAATTATCAAAAGCTATGTGATAGCTTGTAATAGGAGATAAACATGACATCATCAGTTAGACTAGTCAGGCATTAGACCAGGGTTTATTTGATGGCGGTGTCATATGGGGAATCCTCAGCACCATCCCATTGGTTGCATGGCTAAAATTAGTAAGCCAAATCTGTATGGAAGCCACCTTCCCATACATCTAGAGCTGTACCATGCGCTTGGAGAAGCCCATCTGTTATGGTGCGCAAGCTGCTTCTGGACCTGGGTCAAGGGAATTTTGGGATCCTGCTGGAGGAGGTCAAGCATGATTGGGTATGCCTCAGATGATTTGTGACTTGGGGGCCTTCTTGTGCTTCTTGGCTGATCCCAATCAGATTCCCTCTGTTCATTAGGTTGTTGAATTCCTGCATGACAGTAGCTCAGGTTAATTTGCAACTGGGCGGCAATCTGTTCCCAGGACAGACCCTGCTGGATTCAGTGCCACAATTTCCTGAAGAATTTGGGCAGTGATGTTTTGTCGCATTTGGGGCGCTGGGCTGGAGGGAGCTGAGGCCTGATTGGCTGTAGGGGGCAGGTTGGCTGGTGGCATGAAGCTGTTATCAAATCAAGGTTGCCATCCTGATTGGCTTGGTTGGTGGGCTGCCTGTGTGGGGGTGGGTACAGGAGCAGGGGCAGGGGCAGAGCTAGACACTATGTGACTACTCAAATAGAGTTAAAGCCATAGGGGTCAGGGGTCAGGTATAGGTCAGCTTCCTTGTTATCCGCCTCAAAGGCTTGGGTGTAAATTGGGTGCCTCCACACCCTGAGCCTCACCTCCATTGAAGCTGGCTTGGCTGCTGCTGGCTTGTTTGCTGGTGCTGTCAAAGATATTGCTTGTTAAAAACCATTGTAAAAAACCTAGGATAAAATCACTAAAAGTAGAAATTTTAAAATTTAATGATTTATTTTTAATTGTAATCTCAAGTCCATATTTGGAAGGTTCTCAAAACCATTCCATACAAATCAGGAGCCATGAAAATGAATAGAACACCCTTGTTTCTAAATTGGATAGCTGTTTATTGGCTGTTAAACTGTTATATTTCTATTTTAGGCTGCTCATACTACACATCTTGTGTGATTTCATTTTGCTTTGTGCTTGTGGAATATTGCTTCTAGTTTTCTCACATTTTGTTTAAATTTAGTCCTTCTGTTGGTGCCTCATATGAACCCTGCTTGGATTATAATATACTCCAGAATAGCATCCATTCATCTCACTTGTTGTGTCAGTTCATTTCGTTTGTGGTTTGAACTATGCTACTTGATGTTTGCTATAATTTTGTATAATGTGTTGGTGAAATTTTGTTTATAGCTTGACAATTTGTTTGTTCACCAAAAATATATAAGCTATTTGAATCCTGAATCTTGCTCGACTTGGAGTTTGCTTAAATATGGATCCATTTCATTTAAATCTGAAGTATTCTGCTCAGCAACATAGCTTTGAAAACTATTGTATCTATGTTTGGGATATACAAATTTATTTTGAATAAATAAAATTTGAAAAAACTTTTAAGGAAGACTTTTCAGATAATATTTTTGAATTAAATTGGTGCTGGATATTCCCAGCCTAAAACCCCAATAAATTAAATTGAATTTAATTGATATATTAGATTCAATTTTATATCTGTTTGTGGACAGGCCATCCACCTGGTAGAAGATAAATGAGTGTCCTTTTTTTGGGGAGATATTGTTATTTAGTTCAATAAGTGGCATGAATAAACAATTTAAAGGAGTATGCAGATTTCCAAGCATTGGAAGACAACCAGCTGGATGTAGATTTAGCTCTGGGAGCTACAATAGGGTGAATAGGTGGGATACTCCATCTCAAAAACCCCATCCTAAAATATTTTTGAGATGGCGTCGGGATTTACATCAGCAAAATTAAAAAATATTAATAAAAATTGTTAAATATTTAATTTTTACATAATGGTTTCTAATACAGCATCTCAAAAAACCGCATCACAAAAACACTATTTCAAATCAAAATAAAAATAGTGTTATCCAAATAAGATTTTTAAGGTATAAAAAACTTAATAAATACCCTAAAATATGCTATACAAAAGAACTGCATCACAAAAATGCTATCTTGAATCAAAATAAAAAGTTTGTTATCCAAATAAGGTTATCAAAACTTGGTGAATTCAACTGCAGAACTACTCATTTTTAAGCGCTGAGGCAGCACAAAAAACAAACAAAAAGTGCCACAGTGCCAACTTGTAAAAGTCTTGGGCGCTGCTGAGCTGCCTTGCAAATATCTTTTATGCCGCGGCAGCGCCAGATTTGAATCCCCAACATATGAACTACATTTATCAAGAATATTTCTATAAGCACTAGATTTAGAAGATAACTACAATAATTAAAAACTTAATATAATAAAAAAATAAGAACCAAAAAATAACAGAAACAATAAAAAAGATGATAAGCAAAAGCAAGTTTATTGCAAGAAAAGGCAGGCTCAGTGGGATTGGTCCCTTGTGTTGGGGGCGCCTCTATACTGCTGAGAAGAAGACGTGACAGGAGGAGAGGCCTGATAGTTGGCAGGGCAGGGATGCTTGGCAGGGCATTGAATGTTAATTATTGGGCGCTTGTGAGTGGGCATTAAATAGTGGTTGTTGTCCAGGTGCTAGTGCATGTAGGCCAGGATCACTAGCATTTGGGCCCAGGCTAACTGGGAGTTGCGCAACATAGAAGACCAGTTGCACAAGGGAAGTCGGATCTGACTAACTGGCACCAAACGTCACCACGCCACCACAAGCAGAGAATGCAGCACCTATGGTGAAGAAGTCCATCAACACATCTTCCATGTAGGAATATGATAGGGGTAGGGGACACGGAGCTGGTAAGCCAAGGAGTGGTAATGCTCCAAGCAACAACCAGTGTACCCAGGCTGGTCAGGCTGGCAACTCTTGGGAAGATACCACATAAAGTGGCATGTGGCGGCTTCCAAGGAAAGGTACAAAGAGGCATTGCCAGTACCCACTGCCTGAAGAAATACCTTGAATGTGTCAGAGAAGCAACTGTTGGTGTTGGCTTGGACAGGCAAGTCCAAGGTCTGATAGAAGCTGGGATCATCCGTAAAGCTCAAGAGCCCAAACCAAGCTACCTCATCAATTTACTCATTTCAAATAGAAATTTTGTGAGCATGCTTGGCAGAGATCTCACTAGGGGCCAAAGTAGCTGACTGAAGCCCTAGAAGCACCTCAGAAGCCAAACAGGATGCTTCATATTGGCTGTGGTACAACTTGCCTGCCCAAATTGGGGTCATTGCATCCTCATCAGAATGCAGCGCCTGTACAAAGCTGTACATTATCTCCTCATGGTGGTAGATCCCAAGCTATCTAAGAAGGTCAGGGTAGTCTACCACCACATTATTGGAGTTGCATCAGGCGCAAAGCATGGTAGATGGGATAGGGGGAGGCGTGCCAGTGGAAGGAAGGCGTTGAGGAAAGGGGTGCTGTGCACCAGAAGGATTGCCACTGGGGGTGCACTACAGACAGGAAGAGGCTCCTCAAACATGGAGTCCTCATCAGGGAAATCCCCAGAGTTGAAGTTTAGTGCAGTACTACGCTCAGAGCCAGCTACAATGGTTGTAAGTCCCTTTTGCAAAAATGGGTGTCACTAGCCCAAAGTTGATTCAGGAAGCCATTGTGTACTGAGTGCAGCATTTTACAAAAGGTGTTACGCTTCACTTTGTCCATTAAAGCCATCATTGCATTGTAGGCTTGATGCATATTGTTGTTGTTGCTGTTGTTGGAATTTATCTGATGAAGAAAGGAAGTATTGTTTGGTCAAGTGGGGGGATATGTTGGGAATTTTGATCAAGCAATGATACCATTTATGACAGTGCTCACGGTTTTAGGATTTCAGCAGCCAACTCTATAAATTAGCAGTATAAAAATCAAATGACGTCAATCATGAAGGAGCTCATATAATAGAATTACTGCAACCTTGTTGTCATAAATCAATAACATAAAGTTTATGTATATTCAATTGGCAGTAGATTTTGGATCATCACTGTGGAATACCCAATGACAGGCGCCTCTTATAAATATTTTAAATGCCAAGGCACAGCCTTACTTTTACATCAAGAGCCGCCACACCAACTGAAAATTATTTCAAGCGCCACAGCGCCACCTTGCAAATGTTGTGGGTGCCAAAGCACCACCCTAATTTTACATCAAGCGCTAGAGGGCTGTTTGATTTCCCAAAATCTCAAATTCCCATATTGATCACATTATTAAGCATTGAACCTGAAGTATATTCAGGATAGAAGGAAGTGATCCTGAAGCTACTAATTTAAACCACACTAGCAAAGGTCCACCTGTGCTGGGTGAAGATGAATATATTCTATTGGTTGACGTGCAATAAGCGCCAACCCTAGATTACTGATTACCCAAAATAGGGGTGTGTTAGAATGTCCTAGAAGACATTGCTAGCAGCCCAGGGATGAACCTTTGAGAAGATATAAGAGTAATTAATGTGTTATAATAAAAATAATCTTGTTGATCTTTATCTTGATCTTTAATTCTGCAAGTACTTCTGCATAATCAGAATATCTCCTTTGGCAATAATTATGTTTTTATTGATCATAGCTCTTCTGATACAATACTAATCATATCCTCACATATGAGAAGTACTCAAGAAAATTCTCTGTGACCTAAATTACTAAAGAATTGTGTTGCTGTTATGCAAAAAGCACAACAAGTTTTATGTGAGTAGAGAAAATGATGATTTCATTATAATTGTTGGGATTTTTTGATCAAGCAATTATGGCAATTAGGATGGAGCCCACATATTAGAATAACAACAACCAAGCTTCAGGAAAGAAAAATATAAATATTATATATGAGGTCAGCAGTAGAATTATGATAGTTTGAAAAATTTACCTAAGTATAAGCGCTGTTATGCCACTTAAAAAAAGCTTTAGGCGGCAAGGCACCGCCTAAAATATTTGCAATGCAACACCTGGAGTTTTTACTAGTTGGCGCTGCAGTGCCTGGTACCTTTACCAGTTGATGCTGCAGCGCCCAAGTTTTTACCAAAACAGCGTGGCAGCACTTATCTTTGGTTTTTTTGTCATTATAATATTACTTTCATGTGACTAATCCAAACCTTTCCCTTATTAATTGGGAATAAAGTATGGTATTGATTTTAAGACCCTAAATAATAAACAAACCCAAATTAGCGCCATTTTGATAGTACTACCCCCTATAAAACAGCCAATTAAAAAACCACATTTTATATTCTAGCTTTATTCCATATCATAGTATGAACTTTGCTATTTGGGTTTCAACAATACAATGTTTTACTAGTGATTTTATATAGTAATGAGGGTGATTCTATTGTCCCAAAATATGATCATTACAAAATCCACTGAGCTTCCATTTGTCCAATAGGAGTGGCGCCTATCAATGCAGCACTAAGAACTAACCTGTTTTAAAATATGGTGTCATAGGACACTATACAGAACACCCCATCACAAATTGACTGTTTCCACTTTTAAAAAAGTACAATTAAGCGCCAAATTTTACTTAAATAAAAAATGTAAGAAAACGTCTGAAATTTTGCATATATATATTGATCTTCTCTAAACAACTGAGTTTTTTAACCACAGTTGTATAAGCTATTATAAAGATATTCAAGTTTTTCTTTTTGGCCTGGTTGAGGTAGCTTCACAGTAGATTTCTTAATTTGATAAAAATGGTCAAAATCACTATATTTTTGAGCTACAGCATCTCAATTATGTCATCTTGAAAAAGCCATTTCACTTGCAAGTTTTCAGTCAAAACTCACAGTTTTGCATACTTGCGCTACTAATAAAGTTTTATTTTTAAATAAAAACCTAATAATTTTGATGGTATATATTTTCATGCTTTTCTACAAGAATATGTAAAAAAATTCCTTATTTATTGCAAAAATTCTCATTTTTACTTTGAAAATTGTCCCCAAAGTTGAACTTTTCTGATGTGAATTCACTATTAGATGCCTCCCAAGCCTACTACCAACACTATCCCCAAGGCTCCCAAGAGCACGGCTGCTCCTGCCCAGGAAAGAAAGCCTAAGGCTACTTTTGTAACTATGCTGTTTTAGCAGAGTTACAAGAGGAAAATATTTAGAAACTAGATAAGGTTCTTTATTGAGAGATAATGATTATATAGATAGTGTGAGTCATAGGTAACAGGAACATGATTGTGTTGATCACCCATGGGATGGTGGAGGGGATGGCTTGATCCTGGTAATGAGTCAAGCACCAAAACAAGGTATCCACCATAAGGGATCATCATCTGTTCATGTTGTTGAATTTGGAAATTTGAGTCAACTTCCTAGTCTGGCTTCAATTGACTGGATAATTGGATTGCAGGTCACAAACCTGCTTACTTGGAACCTTGCTGGCGGGTTGAGCCTGCTGTTTTAACAACCCCCCAACTGAAGGTTGGCCTCCTCTGGGGGCAGGTTGCCAGGGAGGTTGTCAGGAGCCCGGGCGCTGTACTGGACTAATTGTTGTTCTGTGGCAGGCAGGGCAGTTTCACGTTGTTTTTGTCTTGCCTTGCAGGGTCTCAGGAAATAGTGGTGTAGGACCTTGTCTTGTTTATGTTTCCCCTTTCCTTGCACAAGGTAAGTTTTATTTTTGTTTACCTTTAGGATGATTGTCAGGCCTACTTTCTCTGGTTGTAATTTACTTTTGTCAATGTTCATGACCCAAACTTTGTTGCCAATCTTATATCTGTTTTGGATGGGGACAAATGTCTTTTGTAGACGCTTGTTTTCTCTTTCTGTTTGCTTGCTATTGGCATCTATGACCTGGGAATCTGAGTGAGGTGGAACCTTGCTTGGTATTTACAGCTTGGGTCCTGATAATGCTTGGATGATACTGGTATGTGGGACATATACTAACTTGAAGGGGCTTTTCCCAGTGGATCTGTTCACACAAGTCTGGCATAAAGACAATGCAGTCAATAGCTGCTTGTATCATTCCTCAGGTCTCCTGGTGGTGAGTTTGGCCAAGTCTTGCACAAGGCTACCATTTAGCTTCTCCACACAACCATTGACATGAGGATGTTAAGGTGTTATCACCATGTGCTTGACCTCATTCTTGGTGAGATATACGTTGGTGTCTTCAGATGTCAATTCTTTGCCTCTGTTGGTTATCAGGAGTTCTGGCTTTCCAAACTTACTGATGATTTATTTTCCTATGAACTGCCACACGACATTGCCTGTATGTGTCTTTACTGCTTATGCCACTGTTCACTGTGTGGCAAAGTCTATTGTGGTAATGATGTACTTCTTCTAATTATGTTTCCCTGGCATGGGGCACACAATGTCTAGGGCCCACACCTTGAAGGGCAGTTGCGTGTGGATAGGTATTACTGACTTAGGTGGGGTTTTTCTCTTTACAAATTTCTCACAGACTTTGCATTGGTCCAAGACTTCCTGAACGTCTTGATACAGGGTTGGCCACCATGCTTTGTGTTTAAGGAATTTGTAGAGGTTGTGGCTTTCTGTATGCCCTAGGTCTCTATAGTAACATAGGATGATGTCAACTTGCTGATGTGTGGGAACATAAGGAATGGTGGTTCTGTTAGACATTTTTTGATGTAAGGTTCCATACACGTCTGCAAATAAGTGCTTGTTCTTAATGACTGTTTCCTTTGTTATGTCTGTGGTGCCAGGGGGGAAAACTTTGTCCTCTGTCTTAAGTATCAAGAGGAGCCAGTCTGGGTTGAACCCATTCTCTCCTCTTGTGGCTTGGACTTACAGGCGTGAGAGTTTGTCTGCCATGGCAAGTTCTGGACCAGAATTGTTATGTATAAGTATATTGAATCTCTCTAGGAGTTCCATCCAGCAGGCCTGACAGCGGGATAGATTTTCTTAGGTTTTGAAAGATATAAGCAACTTGTGGTTGGTCAACAATGTGAATTCTTTCTGTTGTTCTAGATAATAACACTGTTTGACTAGGCAGTGTACAATTGCCAACAAATTTTTGTTGTTTATAGGGTATCAACACTTGCTGTCTGTCAGTTTCTGTGATTTGTAGGCTATGGGCAGAAAGTCACTATTATTGTTTTTGATTTTTAGTACTCCCCCAATGGATGCTTCTGAGGCGTTTATTTCCATTTGATACTCCCCATTGCATTTGGGGTACTATAGGATAGGTGCTGCTGTGATTTAACCTTGAGAATCCTAAAGCAAAGGTTTCATTGGGGGGTCCATAAAAACTTGGATTTGGCGCCAGTTATGGCAGACAAAGGTGCAGTTAGGACGCTGCAGTCAGGTATAAAACAATGTACGTAGGCCGCCATTCCTAAGAATGTGCAAAGTTCCAACTTGTTTTTGGGTGGTGGCATTTTGCAGATGGCCTGGATCTTCTGACTGTTGGGTTTGATGCCGTCCTTTGAGACTATATTCCCAGGAAAGGCAGCTACTCACAGAAGAACTGGCATTTGGAGGGCTTGACTAGCAGCTTGTGTTGTGCCAGGGTAGCAAAGGCAGCCTCCAGGTCTTTGTGGTGCTGCTCTACCAAGGGGCTATAGACAATAATGTTGTCCAGGTAGACTAAGGTGTGCTTGCTTATGTGAGGGCCAAACACCTTGTTCATGAAGGTCACAAAGGTTGATGGGGTGTTTGTCATACCAGAATTGAGCATCACACACTTTTATGAGCCACGCTTAGTGAAGAAGGCTGTTTTGGGGATATCTTCCTCCTTAATACAAATCTGGTTGTAGCCTGCAGTCAGATCAATCTTGGAGAAGACTGTGGTGCCACCCAGGGCATCAAAGAGGTCATCAATGAGCGGCAGCAGATAACAATTCTTGATGGTAACTTCATTTAGGGCCAAATAATCTGTGACTAGGCGCAGGGTACCATCCTTCTTGGCCACAAATAATATGGCGGCCCAAAAAGAAGATTGTGAGGGGTGGATAAGTCCTTTTTCCAAGGCCTCTTTGAGGTAGGCACGTAGGGTGTTGTCTTTGTTTGGGGTCAGGCAATAGATGGGTTATGCCTTAGGTACAGCTCCCTTGAGTTGGATGGAGTGTTGGATATGCTTTTCTGGGGGCAACCCGGGTAGAGCCTCCTTGAAGATTTCTGGATGGCGGGTTACAATTTTACAATCTTGAGGCGTAGTGGTGTCCTGGTGGTCTTTAAAATGTATGATCTTGTACTGGAAAGAGTCCCAGTTAATTGCCTTGAGGATCTCTTTTGTCCAAGGTCTCTTTGATGTGTACAATAAGTGGTTGTATAAGAGTTGATCCACTGAGTCAGGGTAGATCTGGTGGTTGACGCCTATGCTTTTGATGGTCAATACCAAGGTTGCCCAGTCTATGTGGGGGTTATTCTTTTGCAGCCAGTCCAGACCCAGCACAATGTCAAACTTTGGAAAGTCAATGACAGGGCCTTGGATGGTGGAGTGCAGGTTCTCAAGCATGACTGAGAAGGGGGCGGTTTCCCTTGTTACGGCAATGTGATGTTCATCAGCTAAAACCACATTTTTCCCCAAAGGATTAGTGATTAACTTGAACTTGTCCACAAAGCTGCTGTTGACTAGGGTTTGGTCTGCGCCTGATTCCAGGAGTGCTGAGCCTGTGTAACTGCAAAAACGGAAAGGATAAGACATCAGATTATTGGGATGTCTGGCAATGGTGTAAAGTACCGGTTTCTCTGAGAGTACTTGGATCATTGGACACTGGTCCACGTCTTGGTTGCCTTGTGTGGCAGTGATACGGAAATGGGTCTGGTTTGACTGGCCACTGTTACCATTTCCATGTCCATTTGAATCTGTGGGCTTATGGTTTGAGCTTCTGCTATTGTTACCAGGGGGTGGTTGATTGGAATGCCCTGCTGGGTGAGAGTCTTTGGGTCTCTCTTGCTTTACAGTTTGCGCCTTGTGGAGAGTGTTGGAAGTTTGTTCTACTTTCTCCGCTTCACAATATAGGCTTTGTAGATTAGTCACTTGGTCCAGGTTTATGTGCCTCATTACATACAACTTGAGTGTGTTGTAGTACATGAGGTGTGTAGCTGGGGTGTCAAAGGCCATGTTGGAGGGGGCATGTAGTAGGAGTTCCTCGTAAGCGCAGGTGAGTTCCTTCACAGTGCCAGTCTGAGTTAGATTCTTTACTTGGCGTATGATCATGAGTGTGGTGTCTTTAATTACAAATCTTGCCAAGAAGTCTTGTTTGAAGGTGTCCCAATCTTTTTTGCTGTGCTCTTCATGTCACTTGTTACACCAGATGCCAGTGTTATGCATCATTTGGATGGAGATCTCTGCAATCCAGAATTGCTGTGGGCATTCCATTTGGGCTAGTTTGCTTTGGGCAGATTGGATCCATGCAGCAGTGTAATTGTTGTTGGCCCCATAAAGGATTCCAGGGCAGCTCTTTGAAGTCTTTGGACTACGTAGGCTGGCATAGTGTTTTCATTGGTTGCACAAGGCACAGCTGAAGGAGCCTGGAAGAACCCTTATGCTAACAGGGCATTGAACGCAGGTAGCGGGATTACCGTGTTTTGGTATAGGACAAAACCATTGGGTATCTTGGTACCCAGAGTGTACGGAGTCCAGTCTGCTGGGAGACCAGACATGATTCTATCAAGGATTTGTTAGCCAGGGCAAGTGCAAAAAACAGGCAGAATTTGGAGGGGTAAAGTAGGATGGAAAACCTACCTGTGCTACCAATGTTGTAACTGTGCTGTTTTAGCAGAGTTACAAGGGGAAATATTTAGAAACTAGATCATATTCTTTATTGAGAGATAATAATTATATAGTTAGTGTGAGTCATGGGTAACAGGAACATGATTGTGTTGATCACTTGGTGGGATTGTGAAGGGGGTGGCTTGATCCTGGTAATGAGTCAAGCGCCAAAATGAGGTATTCACCATAAGGGATTATCATCTGTTCATGTTATTGAATTTGGAAATTTGAGTCAACTTCCTAGTCTGGCTTCAAGTGACTGGATAATTGGATTGTGGCTCACAAACCTGCTTACTTGGAACCTTTCTGGCAGGTTGAGCCTGCTGTTTTGACACTACCCTCCTCAAGCAGCCTCCTAAAGAAACAATGCCTTCCAAGACCCCACACCTTCCCCTGAGACTGAGGCTGATAGACCAACCCCCTCCCCACACTCTCTTTGTCTACTGCCCCTCTGATCCCCAGGAGAAGCACTTCCACTTTGAGGATAAAGATGATAATGAAAGAGACTCTGAAAACAACTTGTTGACCATGGTCCAGTAGCCTCAGTGGAGGAGCCCATCCTAGAGTGGGACATACATGATGTTGCCAACATATGCAATGACAATGGGCAATTCAAATTCCCAGTTGTTTTTCCCTGGCTTTTTCCCTATTATGACCAAGAAGGTAGGTGTTGGCTTTGTCAAGGACGGCAATCTTTTCACCTGCAATGACCAGAAAAATATAGCACACCATCACTACTGCTGTGATATTCTGGGCTGCCTAGCGCAATTAACTAAAATTGGTTTTACCCAAGTCAAGGAGTTCATCATTGAGCATGACTTTTTGGGCTCAAATACAATACTATTGCTGCAACCAAGTTTCCCTCCTTGCCTGCCAACATATCTTACAATACATAGGGGGCGCTTGCTGAGTTGCCCCTTGACGTATCTAATAGCATGGATCAATATGATGACAATATCAAATATTGGGCACTTTCTCCTAATTAGAAGCACTGCCAATTCAACTTTGCTAATCCTCACACAAGTTATTCCTTGGCTTTGAACCTTACATAGAACCTGCCACTATGCCACCCGCTGTGGCTGTGTGGCTTTCCCTATATAGTATATTAATCATAATATTCTACAATAAACAATACCTTATTCTATTCATTCCTGTCCTTTCTATTGGACTATTGTCTTCCCCAATCAAATACTGAGCTCTAATTGGTTCAGTTGCAACAGTGATAGCAGCAGTAGGTTGACAACCTATCTAAAAGAAAAATTCCCCCAAGAAAGGACAGAGTACAGGCTGTATGGCTACTCCTCATCAAGAAACCTTCCTTCCAGCTTCCCAAGGGGGACGTCCCTGAAGGATATGTTATCTATCAAGGCCCGCCAGTTCTCAAAAACGTGTACAATTGTCTCAGCCTAGGGCAATGTGATGCCAGCGTCAAGTCATCACAGTTGGACTTTTGCAATGTATACTGAATCTCCAACTTAAATCCTTCACAGATGATGTGGAGAGGGCCAAAATTGTCAGTTGGCTCCACTCCACGTAAACCTGGCTTTGTATTTGTCAAGTTCCTGAGTCCATGATGGGTTTCCACCGCATCTGGGTGCCTTACAGGGCCTGCTGCAGTATGGTTTACCAACTGGGCCAGCCAAGAGATAGATTTCACTTGGGTGTCTTTCAGGGATACCGCAAAATCCTGCTACAGTGAAACCTTTTCACCCATAGTGGTAGGAACTCCTCTCCTGGCCATTAAACAGACCAGGTCTGTTCCTGAATACCCTGCCGCCTGGCAATAAGCCCTTGTTGTCACCCCAGAAGCCATCACTGACAGGAATGCCATGCTCCTTACTCTAATAGTCAATGGGCTCAAACCCCATATCTGCAAGTGGGTTCCTGTAGGAGGCTGCACCTCCCTCAATGACTGCTACAAGGCCATTTTGGAGGCCAACAACCAAGCTTTGATAGGGTTCCACAGGTTCAGTGATGCTCCACCTCAACCTTGTGCAATACCCAGTAGCGCCCACAACCAAGTAGGCTGCTGTCAGCCCCGCCAGCAGGAAAATGGGGTTAAGCTCCCCTGCAAAGGGGAACTCCAGCTAGTACAAATTGAGGACCGAGGAAAAGCCTGGGGGTTTTAGTTATAAGAGGTTCTGCAACCCCACTTGACCCTCACTATCAATCCCTCCTTGTAAAGAGCCCCTGTGATTATAATGTACACAACGTTGAAACTCTCAATGTATTCCAGGTCCATAGTGACAACCCTGTTCTCCAAGCAAGCCATTCTTCAAATAAAGTAAACCCACTTGGACTACCCCTTCTGTTTCTGTGAGAACACCCACAAACTTTTGATAGACACTGGGGCCAATCACACCATGGTTGACCAGGTGTTTGCAGATTCTCAACAACTAGACCAAGTGCCCAGCCAATTCAAGGCAGTACAAGTAGCTGACTCCCGTAGAGTGGCAATTACCCATGAGACAGTATCCTTCTCTGTGATAATGGGGAACATCCAGGTCAAGCTCTCTGGGCCAATAATGGCAGGACTCAGCCACAACTATCATTGCTGGTCTTGGCTGGCTTGAGCACAACCATCCTTATATTGACTGGGATGCGTCTGTAATCACCCTTAACAGAAATGGGGTTGGGCTCCAGATCTACCCTGTCAAAATGAGCAAGTTACGCCATGACACTGTATTTGTCAGACTCACAGAAACAGGTATGTATGATTTCAAGGGAGGGAAGTAGACTTTAATCAATGTTCAGTTGAATTTATCCACGCCAAACCACCTGCGGCCCCTCCCTTGACCACTTCATCTCCACCAGCACTTGTTGCACTCCTCAAGTAATACAAGGAAGTTTTCAGTGAAACACTGGAACAGCTACCCCATCCCAAGAAATCCATCATGCTGTCCAATTGCAAGGGTCCCTGCCAAAAGCACGTCCCTTTTATCAGCAGACATCAAAGGAAGACAAGACTCTCCTCTAGCACCTTGTGGACGCGCTTGATAAGGGCTTTGTCCGCCCCTCCCTCTTTCCATATGGGGCTGCAGTCTTTGTTGAAGCCAAGAAGGACAGGTCCCTTTGATTAGTGACTAATTACTGCACTCTAAACAAGGTGACTAGTCAAGAACAAATACCCCTGCTGTTGATTGATAACCTGTTTGAATTGCTTGCAAGTGTAAAGGTCTTTAGTAAGATCAATCTCATTGCAGGGTACAACCAGGTCTGCATTGTACCAGGGGATGAGGCAAAAACTACCTTCTGTATACACTACAGGCTGTTTGAGTGTTGTGTCATGAACTTTGGAATGCCCTACCCTCCCTCCACCTTTGCCATGTTGATGAACAAAGACATTTGAGGATTTGATTGGAAAGTGTGTTGTTGTGTATCTTGACAACATTATTGTCTTCAGTCAAGATCAAACCACAAATCTCTAACACCATCTGTGCTGTCCTTGACACCCTTTTTAAGAAACCAGCTAAAGGCCAAGCCTTCCAAATGAAAACTCCTCTGATCAGAGCTCCTATTCCTTGGTCACACCATCTCTGCCCAAGGTATAAAGCCCAACCCAGCCAAAGTTAAGGCAATCACCAGCATGCCACCCCCCACTGATGTGGGCCAGGTGTGTACATTCTTAGGCATTGTTGCCTACAGCGCAAGTTTATTTCCAACTGCAGAGAAATAATTTCACCTCTCACTGAACTCTTAACACAAAACAGCACTTCCATTGGATCCCTGCCAGAGATCAAGCCTTCAAGACATTGAAGCAAAGACTTACAACTGTGCCTGTATTACAATTCCTCAATTGAAACCACCAGTAAAAACTCGAGACTGATGCCTCTGACAGAGCCATAGGGGGTGTGCTACAGGTGGAAACTGAAAAAGGTGTCTTCCTCCCTGTGGCATAAAAATCCAGGAAGCTCACCAACTCAGAGCAACAATACCCCATAAAAAACAAAGAGTTAGCAGCAATTGTACACTGCATTGAGAAATGGCCTTGTTACCTGGAAGGGGCCACCTTTTCTACTCTGCTTCCTGACAGACAACAAGTTGCTCCAGTGCTTTAATAGGCAACTGTGGTGAAGTCAAGTGCTGCATATGTGAATCTATTAGTATTTTTGGCTTAACTGATTTTAAGCTAATTTTTACTAGTAATATAGGGGTTCAAAACCAAAAACCAAAATTAAATTTACTCAAATTTGACTTTGTTTAATAATTTAGTTAGCTAAAAGACCAATTTAATGGGCAATTTATAAGTAAACTTACTAATAAAAATAAAAAATCTGTGTTTGAAACTCTAAAAGAAAAAGTGGCCAGCTTGACACTTTTCAAGCCAAATCTTAATTTTATTATAAAATACATATGCCTTTATATAAAATTTGTTATTTACTATTATATTTTTATTATTAGTGTCCATAGTTTTTATTTAGGCTCCCAAGCACCACTATACTGGATTTAGTGGCATAGACATTAATCAAATACCCCACTTGTTTTAGATTATGTCATTCCTGGGTTTGTGGATTAAGTGGTGCCACATAAATTAAGCCCAATTTATTAAGAGATTTCATATGTAATTTATAAAAAACAGAAACTCGACTCTCTTTTTGTTTAACTCTATCCACTTGACTACCCAATTGGTTTCGGATTTAACTAATCAAAGGCTCAGAATTAAGGCAAAATTAATATGTGACACACTATGAGCGCCACTTGACACTCATCCACTTGGCACTTTAACTTGGGGATTAGTACAGAGAGCTTCTTAACATTTTAACCAACACTATGGTAAATAAGTCACTCCCAGCTCCTCTGCAGCATAATATTAATCACTAATAAACACCTTTCCATACTCATTTGCTTTTTTAACTTATGTTGTATTTTTTATTTTTGAGCATATTGAAACTGCCTTGCTTTTGGGTTAACTTTTGAACCCATTTTAAATTTAAGCAAGTTTTATATATAAAAAACATAGTAAATTTAATTTTTCTGCTAAACTCTGGGAAGCTTGACAGTGAGAACTCAGCTTTTTCCAGCTGATTGATAGTGCCAAACTTGACACTTTACTATATTTTGATTTTTTAACTCCCAATAAAAAATTCCATATAACAAGTTTTTTGCAATTATAATCTACTACTCTTCCTTCTACTCCCCATATAATTTTTATATACTTTTTTGATTTTCAATTATACTTTTACATTGATTTAGAACTAAGATGTTATGCTGAACCTAAAATATTTGATGCTTCATTTTAGAATCACTTATTTTCTATGTTTTAACCTTTATATCTATACTTTGAGTTTCTATTTTGCTTCTATTTACTTTTTTATGTTTATTCCTGATAAATAAAACTTTATTTGCATACTTTTTATTTAAATTTTGCTTTGCTTTACCTCTTTGTGTTTTATACCTTTCATACTGTTTTGTTTACAAAACTAAACTTTCCTTTAGCCAAGATCAAACAAGAACAATAAGCCTACCAAGCTCCAAGCCTCCAAGGGCTCTAAAGAACCAACCACCACACCCAAGCGTGTCAAGAAGCCTGCAAAGTAAAGTCAAAGTCTCCTACTCCATCTCCCTCCCCCTCCACCCCATCTCCTCCCACTCCCCCTCCACCCTCATCTTCCACTTCCTTCCCCTTCACTTTCCCCTGAAAATTCCTCTCCCAATAAATCTTATGGTGATCTTACTGACCACTCCTTTTACTACTCAGAGGCTGACTCTGAGCCCACTAAGGAGTGCCATACCAAGAAGGCAAAGGCTGCCAAGGAGCCCACCTCTTCTTCTGGTAAGAAAAAGGAGGCATCCAAGCAGGCCTCAAAGAACCCTTCCCCTCCCCCTCCTGATGGCTCTTCCCCCCTCCCTCATCTGACCCCCAAGATGAGCCTGAGGAGTACTCCAAGAAGTTTAAAGCTTCTGGTCATGTGGCTTGTGATCTACTGGCCATCCACAACATCTGCAATGTGGACGGAGAGTTCAAAGTTCCCAATTGACTTCCCCCATCATGTCTGTAAAGGGCAGCCCTGGCTACATTGCCAAAAATTACATCTTCAGCTGCAACAATCAAAAGCGGCAAACAAAAACCAAGCACTTTGTCTGTGAGGATAAGTCTTGTGGGGCCTGCCTGAACACCAAGGGCTGGGAGTAGGTAACTGCTGAGAAGGGGGAGCACACATGTGAGCCTCCAATAATTTAATCACTCAGATGCTTAAATGGTATCTGGTTTAGCATGATCCTCACCTCCTCTCACCTCTGGGCTTCTGATCTGGACATAAAGGCTTTGCAATATCTCAAACCCAACAATTTTAAGTTGGTGCCAATACAGGAACAGTTGGTCAAGTTTATCAGCAACAAAAGGATTACTGCCAATCCCCCCTCCCCCCAAGGCCTCTGACGTCCTATCAGAGCTCATGTTCACTTGTGAGCTTAAGCAGCTCCCAAGTGGGGAGCACTTCCTCCTCCACAACAGTGGGCCTGGCTCCAGGGACTGCATAATCTGCTATGCAACTCAGCAGAACCTGATGGAGTTGAAAAGGTTGTCAACCTGGCTAGTTGACGGTAACTTTGCCACTTGCCCCAGATGTTCAAACTGCTCTGGATGATTCATTTCCAGATTGACATCTGGGTGATTCCACTTGCCTTCTTCCTTCTCCCTGGGGCCACGAAGGCCATATACCCCTGTGCTTTCTCCATCCTTTGCAGAGCACTTTTCACTCCTTCCCCCCCCCAGCAACAATAATGCCAAGAAGACTCCCACACACACACTAACCCTCCTGGCACTGATAATGAACCAGGCCACCCTGGACTTGTAGGAAAAGGTAAGGCTCAGAGCTCTAGGGCCTTGCATTTGCATTATGGACTTTGAGCCTGCTCAAGTTCAATGCATTTGAGCAGCTTTTTAGCAGGGAGGCTCAGGAGTGACACTTCCACTTCTTGCCAAGCAGTTGCTTGCAATTTACAGGCCCATGCCAAGCTTAGTAGGTTGAGCAGGAGGGACACTTCAGACACCTGCAAATTTGTGCTTGTACAATTTAGTGCCTTGGCTTTTTTAAAGCCAGAGCACACTGCACAGGGGTTTGAGGTTCTCTCAAAGGATCCTTACATATGTGAAGCACTTGGAGATCAAGCCTTTCCTTGAGTAATTTGAGTCCCAGTGGATTGGGAAGGCTGTCACACAGAGGCAAGGCAAGGCCTGCGCCAAGGCTGGTTGGAACATTTACTGGGCGGCCATCAACAGGGAGCTCAAGACCACTTTGGCTCTAGAGGCTTATCAAAAGTATCTGAAGGCTAACTTTGGGCTTCACCCAAAGTTCAACAAGTTCTTCTCCCTCCTGCAGCATGAGCAAGAAAAAACTATCTCCAAGCTCAGAGATCTTGCCAACCGTGTCCCCCCACCAAGCCTACAACCTACTCCACCCTCTTCACCAAGGCCATCCAGGGTGCGGCTAAGCACAAATAATAGGCCTCTGAGCTTAAGCAGCAGCTTGAAATTATTTTCACTGCCCTGCTGGAAGGGGCTAAAATGAAAAAGGGGAAGAATGGAGAGTAATAAACTTGCTTTCTTCAATGGTTTTAACTTTTAACTTTTTAGCTTTAATTTTTACTTTTTAGTTTTGATAATTTAGCTTTTAGTTTTAATTTTTAAATTCTTAAATTTTTTGATTTAATTAGATAGCACTGATTATTTTATGTATACATGGTAAGTTTGAGATGAATAGCTAAAGTTTAAAGTGAGTGAAATATCTTAATTTTTGTTAATTTACTAGTAACCCATAAGATATTCACAGTTGTGCTTATATGAACTATATCAAATAAATCTTAATATTTCTTTATATTTTGCATAAACTTATATTATTGTGTTTTTTCTTCATTAGAATTTTAATTTTATGGTAATCAAAAATATTTGTATAATGAAGAGTGTAAATTACATATTAAAATGAGATAATTATTTTTTCTTTTTTCATTAATTAAGATACTATTTTTATTGCATTTTTGAGATCTCTGGGTTCACTTTAGTATACTTTAGCTTTAAAGCTTACCTTTTTATATTAAAAAGTTTTCAGTACATCAAGATCTGTTAGTTAAAAAAGTGATCAATTTCCAGTTGTCAATCAGGGAAAAGGCTGAATTCTCACTTTACTATAGTGCCGAGCACCAGGGAGTCAAACTTACTACAATTGCCCTTAAATACACAGTCCCGCCTGACATGATGTCAGGCAGGCTGGGTCAAACGCCTATCTCAATATCAATTGTGCATCAAATGCAAGCCTGGGAAGGAACTTGTCACAGATGACACCCTCTCCAGACTGTACATAGCTTCCATCACGGGAGATAATGGCTTATATCCAGACTTGCCAATGCACTACCTATGTCTTGAAGCAGTCTGCTACAAAGGCCTTAATTATGTGGTCATTTACAAGCTAAAGGACAACAAAAGCCAGTTCATCACTGATGCTGATAACCTCTGTTGCCGGGCAGAGACAGGTGAGAAGACGCTTTATAATCCCACCACACAGCAAGGGGATACCATACTACACTACCACTGCACCTTGGGTCACATCCAGAGGATGCAACCTCTTTGAGATAATGAAACATAAGGTTTGGTGGTCCGTGTATGCGCCAAGATACTCTTGGATCTCCTTAAAACATGTGTGCTGTGTGAAAAGAATATGTCCAAACCTGCACCTCTCAAGTCTGCTCCTGCCCATTAAGGCTATGGAACCCTTTGAGCAGTGGGCCCTTGATATTGTTTGGTCCTCTTCCCAAAGACCAGGCTGGGGAAGAAGTGCATGATTACGGCCCTTGATTATTTCACCTGTTGGCCAGTGGCGTGGGTAACAACTAACCACACCACCACCATCACCTGCTTCATTGGCAAAGAAATTGTGGGCTGCTTTGGGCAACCCAAAAGTCTTATCACATATGGTGGCCCAAGCTTTTTGAGCATGTCATGAAGGCTTACTGCGCCAAGAATGCCCTTTAATAAATAGTCACAACTCCATACCATCTGCAAGCCAATGGAAGCGTGGAGCAGTTGAATGGCTCACTGGTCCAACTGATTGCCAAGCCCTCACAAGAGCACCCCAATACTGCATGGACTGAACATCTGCCCACTGCTCTACTTATCTTACAAGAAAGAATCAACAGGGGCACCAGGTTCAGCCCCAGTGCCTCAGCCTTTGGAACACCTGACAGCTTGACGGGGGTAGAACAAAGGAAATTACAATCTGCAATTCCTGCAAAACCCCCTTGTTGACTACTCCCTCCCTGAGCCAGTGGCGTGCCAAAGCCCGAGACATTGAACACAAGCAAATTGAGGGGGGACAAAACACCTTGAGGCCAGGTACATTATAGGTGATCCTGTTTATGCCCTCAACCCCATTTTGGCCAAATTAGAACCCAACCACCTGGGGCCCTTCAAGATAGCTGCAGTCTATGAAAACCACACCTATCAACTTGAAGATGCCCAAGGAGACAACAAAAAGCTTCACCACAATTGCTTGCACCCCTGCTACGCTATTTCCACACAAATGTTGTTTGTGTGGACCTTCCCAGATCTTCTGCAAACTCTGATCCTGGTGTCTGACAGCAAGCAGGGGGCAAGGGGGTGTTGCAACCAAGTTTCCCTCCTTGTCTGCCAATTTATCTTACAATAAACAGGGGGCGCTCAATGAGTCACCCCTTGACGTATCTAACAGCATGAACCAATCTGATGGTAATATCAAACTGCAGGCACTTTCTCCTAATTAGGAGTGTTGCCAATTTGACTTGCTGATCCCTGCACAAGTTATTCCTCAGCTTCAAACCTTACATGAAACACACCACTATGCCACCTCCTGTGGCTGTGTGGCTTTACCCATATAGTATATTAATCACAATATTCTACACTAAACAATACCTTATTGTGGGGTTCCTGTCCACCAGTCCCCAAAGTGTGTCCTGGGTCATAGCCAGGGACCGGGTGGAAGGGGTTGTCATTCTCTAGTAAGAGTAAAATGTATCTCAGAAAGATGTATAGGGGTTGAAATGAGCTTTCATTCACTCTCAGAAGGAAGATCCCCTTAGAAACCTTCTGAGATATAGCCTTAGGGGGTCAGGGAATAATAAAGGGTTTGTGCCAATACTTGGAGTCCTTTAACTATATCTTGGACTCCTTGTAATTGGTCTTTGACCCCTGCTCCTTGGTCTTGGGCTCCTGCACTTCAGACTTGGGCTCCTGCATTGTCTGTGAGCTCCTGTGTTCTTCTGTTCCGGTCTGGCTCCTACCCCCCTCTGGCTTCTTCTAACTTTGGTCTTTAGCTTATTTCTCCTTTTGTAGCATTTGGTGCCCTTTGTAATCCACTTGATCCAGTCCCTGATAGAGCCTTAGATAGCTCTCCCTTTTATAGCCCCTTGTTTTAAAGCCTAAAATCCTCTCTTAGAACTCTGGCCTCTTCAAAGCTTAAACTATCTTGTTTTTCTTCCTCTATAATATATTAAACCTTTAAAACTTACTTCAGCCAATGAAAGCCCTGGATTTTCTGCTTCTGCTTCTCATTTTTTAGGCTTTAACTCTTAAGTTAAAGCCCTTAAAACATTGATTGAGTAGGCTCCAGCTTCACAGCCAATCATACGCCTTGCTTCAACTGGTTTTGCCAAAACAGTTTACCCAGATGACCTGCTCCTGAACTATGGTTTGAACCCAAAGCTGTCTCGCTCCGGGTAAACAACTGCTCTCTGTTTCAAACAGGTTTGCTGCAATCCCCGTCATGTTTCTCCAGATGAATCTCAAGCGCTTCTGCATATGTTTTACTTAGGCGATTTTTGACCCTTCAATTTTTCAATGTTTCTCCGTGATTCTCTGCGTTTTCTTTCAACATTTTGCGCCTTTGAACCTGCCTGTTGCTCATCCTTTCACCTTTCCTAGTCGTTCTTGGTAAAATTTGCTCTATTTACCCTCACAGTTTCTCTGTTCTATCTTTCAGCTTCTTTCTGGCTCCATTTTCATCTTTAATCCAAACTTTTCTAAAAATAACATATAGTTCTAACAAAATATAGGTTATTTTTTCTTTTCTTTCTTTTTACTTATAAAAATATTACTAATCCTTTCTTAATCATAATCGGAAGTATTTAATCATTCTTTAACTGCTTCTTTATATCCAGATTTCTTCTCAAAAGACACTAGAACCAGCTCTTCCAGCCTCTACAGTCAGTCCAGCCAGGTCATCCTCTCAGCTCTTCAGTTCTTCAGCACCAACTTCTAGATCCTTTGGCCATCCTACACTATGATCTGCTAGTCCTTTATTACGTCTTCTTGTCCTTTTGCTTATCCATTAACCAGTTCACTTCACCAAATGCCTTCCACTAGGAACCTCCTTTCTTCCTTTAAACATCCTCACTGGAACCACATTGGTTCCATTCCATTCAACATGAGCTGACAGTCCCTTACCTAGTCTTTACTGTGATCATACAGTTCTTCTTACTAGTCTTCTCTGCTGATCCCATACTATGGGCCACCTCAGTTCTTTATCTCTAGTCTCCATTACCAGATCCTGTAGACCCAGGCATTAGTCTACATTGAACTGGTGTTTGACTGGGTCCTTGCAAGTGGCAATCCACTTAGGCCATCCAACCATAGATCAATAAAGTCTATGCAGTTGTCTTTACTCATCCAGGTGATTAAGTATGAGCTTTCAGTTGCAGACGTAATCAGCTTTACTTCCCAGAGGCCTGATCACACCAAGGTCTGCAGCCGCTTCCGTGAGCAACCACTTTGATGTCACCTCTGAGAAAATCTATGCTCTCCAATGCTCACTCTGGGATCTCCCCAAAGCTTCCATGGGGACATAAACGAGGACACCTGACCAGTCCGTTAGGTAGGGTGCTTGCTCACAGACCTCCTGTAAGCATATCAGGGTATGTAAAGCTCTCAAAGCTCATCCCCTCCCTGGCAGCCTGTGTTATCTGCCAGTGGTCCAAAAACTTAAAGCCTTGGTAGCCAAGTTACTACCATGCTGGCACACTTTCCTACCTTGGCAGCCCGCATTACCTGCCAGGGTCTAAACAAGATCTAGCCTGTATAGCACACTCTATCCACCAGGCTGGACCACTCCCCACCCCAAGCAGCTAAAGTTCCCTGCTGAGCTATCTCATTCCTCACCCCTAGCAGTCACAGTTCCCTGCTGGGTGATGACCTCTAGCCCCCAGCAGCCAATATCTCCTGCCGGGTGGGGACAACATTTGTCTCTAGTAGTCCTTTGTTACCTACTAGCCAGGCCTTACCTTCCCTAGTAGCTGTTATTCTCTACTAGGCCTCTACCTGCAACAAACCACCAAACTTTTACTTGGCCAGCATTAGCCCTGCCTGCAAATCACCAAACCTGTGGACCTGTCACACTTGTTCTATTCATACCTGTCCTTTCTATTGGACTGTTGTCTTCCCCAATCAAATACTGAGCTCTAATTGGTTCAGTTGCAACAGTATACTATCTTATGTGCTGATACCTTTGCCAAGCCATTCCTTTCAACAAGGGCTTGACTTCAACTGAGCTGGTAACACATGCTCTCCTTTACCTGAATGAGGATTGGGGAGAGACGGTTGGAGAAAAGATCAGACTCCAACGGTATGTGACCGATCAACGGTCAATCAAGGCCAATGTTGCCATCAGCGCTAGAAGCATTGATGAGCTTATACTTTTGGAAGTCCAGAAGACTACCATGCTCAGAAAGGCCTTTCTGCTACACAACAATGGCCAAGGCTCACCAAACCGTACTTTGTGCTTTTCAACACAAGAGGACCTCATATGCCTCCTAAAGTGTGACACCAGGTTTGCTGATGGGACTTTGCCTCTTGTCCAGAGCTATTTTACCAGCTTTGAGCTATCCATGGTCAGGTCCAATGGATGCACTATTTCCGTTGTCTTCTTCTTCCTCCTTTATAAAGGGAAGGAGACTTACATCCACGCCTTGGATATACTTGAGCAAAAAGTGGATGGCATCTTGCCCACACTTGATGAAGAGCTAATAGAGAAAAGGGGTCGCAAGAAGAGGAAGGTCAGCCCAGAGGCCACCCAGGAACAGAACACAACAAAAAGATGCCAGAGTTTCTTTCCTATCATTCAGCTCTTATGGTTGACTTTGAGGCTGCACAGGCCAACACCTTTATCAAGGTATTTAGGAGCAGGCCCCAAGGCTGCTTCTCCCACTACTGCCAGGCTCTGGGCAAGGACCTGATGGAAAACCCAGCCCTCAATAGGCTGGTATTCAAGGATGGCACAAAGGGGGCCAGGAAGGATCTTCAATTGTTTTGCTGCTCTGGCCATGGTCAGAAAGGAAGAGGTTAACCTTTTTTATGACAGGCTGTCTCAAGGGTGATTACATTATTGAGCACCAAGAAGCATTTGCTTCTTTCATCCAGTACTTTGAGCACTAGTGGGTGGGTGTATTCCAGGGGCATCACTGCATCTACAAGGGCGGTGACTCAATTGATTGGAACTGCTATAAGCAGGTCAAAGAAGGCGTCACTAAGACCACCTCATCACTTGAAGGTTGGCACAATCAATTTTCCTGCCTGGTTAAGGTAAAAAAGCCCATATTTGATGTGATTGCCAACAAGCTAAGGATTCAGCATGCTCATGGGGACCAGCAATACTCCCAGGCCATCAAAAGAAAAGCTGTTGTATTCAAGCATGCATACCAGCAGGTCAAGTTTGCAGGTGTTACTAATGAGGTTTTGACTTATTACACCAGAGAAGGCCGGCTTACCCATCTCAAAGGCATTGTCAAGGCTCTGTGGGGCTAAAGCCTGATCAGATTTACTCTTCCATTAAATATTTTGTTTCAAATATTTATTTTTAGTTTATTTTTAGTATATAGATATAAGCAATAAAACAAATTGCAATATGGAAATATCACAGTTTTGGGGTATGTTGGCTTTGGAGTGTTGCACAGTATAGTTTATATTAGGCTGGCCCCACATTTTATTGCAGATTTGGAATCCTTGGATGATTTGGAGTCTAGCTGTATGTTTTTTATAGGTTTGAAATGTTTTTTGGGCTTTTATTAATATTTCAAGTCATCTGGCGCGGTTTAGCCAGAAATTCGAGATAGGGTTTCTAGATGGCGTATCCCACTGCTGAATTGGGCATGTCCTCATGAATCCATAGTTGTGAGTAAAATAAGCTTAAAAAAAGAGATCTAACAGATTATGACGTAAGCTCAAGGCAAACCTTGGCAAATAGATCTGCATGCAGGGACAAATTATTTTATCCTCGTACACGATCCCCCCCCCCCCTTTAAATTTTTTAAAAATTTTTTAAAGCAAACGGGGGAGAAAGAGTGAACACGTGCAGATCTATCGTGGAATTCAACACGACCTTTTATGGATCAGATGGATGCTTTTAAAGATAGTTGCTAGAAACTGTTTCCTGTAAGGTTTATCCGTACATAAGCTATATAACTTTTATGAGAAATTTTAGCATGGCAGGAATTTTATGGTAACTTAGCTCGACCCTGAACCCATATCTGGGTCAAGAAAGTTAAGCTCCCACCGCCAGTCTAGAAAGCTATGAGTTTTTAAGTGCCATTAGTCCTTGCAGAATATACTGATCCGGTTAAGCCCAAAGATTTGATGGCTGATGAGTTTGAACAGGTTTTAGTAAATAGAGATGACAGGATGTTTTTAGAAATGTCTTCGAATGATGCCTTCGACCGGGGTTTTAAGGTCTTCTCTTATAAGTAGATTTTAGATCGTTGATCCATCAAATGGATTGATCCTATTAACGTTTTTATCTGGTGAGAATTATTATTAGGCCTTTTACTTCCATAGCTCAAGTTTAAAATTTTGCCTACTCCCTAAAGGTGTAAAGCCAAAGCTAGAAAATGGGGTTGACAGCTGAGCTGTTATGCTCTCAATACGGTGGCCGGGGTTAGATGCCCTATAAGGAAATAAATAAGCCTTCTTTAGTTGTTAAATTCGAGTCCTTTCTCCAGTCTTCTTCTTTTAGAAGTTAGAAATGTTAGATGCAAGGTTTAAATTAGTCCGAGCTTGCTTCAGGTAATAACCATAACCCAGTAGCCGTGCCTTTGGATAATGTGAACTACTTTGGCTGCGATGAATTTTAATAGCTGGTAGCTAAAACCAATGCCCGCTTGCTCCTTCGTGGTAGTAAGTTGGAAGTAATGTGCTTGGCACAAGCTACCTTTAGCTGACCCAAATGATAATTTAAGTGATCTTTAGCTTAAACTAAACTATGAAGTCAGTGGCTGGGTTAATAAAGCTTCAAAAGTAGGAGATGGATTTGGAATCGACAAGAAAAACATGGCTAAACCAAGGATCTCTTTATATACAGTGTCAGCCACAACGAGTTGTGTGGATAATTAAAATATAAATGTAAAAAGATGTGGTTACTCGGCTGAAGTTTAATATTAAACTTAGATAAATGGTTGGCTGTTAAAGGACAAGAAGTTAGTTATCGCAGGAGCTTGGATTTAAAAACGCCCTTCACCTTGCCCAGTTTAGAAAACGACTTCTTCTTCTTATGCTCCCTGTCGGGGACAGGGAGAGAGTTCAGCTTGAGGTCGGCTTGGCGACTTGCTCATGCTGCGCTCTTCGGGGTCATCGCTCCACTCGTCATAGTCGTCAATGACATAGAGTTGACCACCCTCCTGGGCCTCGCTATTGGTTTTGAGGATTTCCTCAAGCAGCTTGTCGGCCTGGGCTTGGTTAGAAAGTCCGGGTGACCTCTGCTGCTTTATGCACTCGTTGATCTTGTCGGCGCAGGGGATGAAGCCATGGTCGAGGGATGACGGGATAACGCCACTGGAAAGCTGCTTGTTAGTATCTCGGATGGTGATGAAACCTGACATGGCGATTTGTGCTCCACCTGCCCCATTAAATCCATTTGGCCATGCTGGAAGCATAATTCACAATCTATTAGCGGGTACCATTCCGGAATAACGTCATGCCATTGGCCAAGTCTTATGCTAAGGAACTTGGCTCATTCAGTCTAGAATGACTCAGGGTCCTTGGGTACCAAGGTCGCCTCTTTACTTTGATTGGTTCGGTTGAAGTTGAGTGCCAATCACTTTGCGAGCGTGGATGAATGAAATCATAGAGAAGGAGAAGGCGTATCTATTGACAGTCTATTGACTTAGCTGGGCTCAGTTTCATTGAGGAATATATCAGGTTCTAATTTTAATTTTAAAGAGGGTTACTGCTTGGCAATTAATTTAAGCCTTAGGATTTGTCCAAGCTTAGCAGTAGTCGTGTGGAGAAGTGTTTATTTATTATAACCTAATTGAAGGTTTGGTTGAAAGCAAATACCAATAAACTCCAAGCTGTGGGTTTAAAGTGGAATGATGGTGCATATTTCAATCTATGTATACTATTTCTCTAAATAGGATGTGATTGGATCAAGAGCCCCCACAAAGCTAAGCCGAAGCAGTTTACATCCAAAACACCTGAGTATTGTTTGTTTTTAAATAATCAGAGTGAATATTATATAATGGGGTTTGCTTGATATCAAACTGGAGCATTGGATTTGATTAGTAAACCAGTTTTTGCTGCTGCTTGAAGTGCGGCAAAATAGCTTTTCAACCGTAGGCCAAACATTGAGGGAGTAGGGGGTTTGTGTAACAGAAGTCTATCATGCATGAATCAGCCATTATTGAGGTAAATCATTCCGCTGTTGCGCTCCGTTGGGCTCAGAGAGGAGCGGATGGGATATCCTACACTTTAGCGGTTTCACTGTTCCAACAGATTCAACCTCAAATGTTTCCCAAATGCAGCATTATTTTTCACAACCAAACAACTCCTGCATCCAGGGTTAATCCGATGGGTGTCTAGGCAAAACCACCTGCTGTCAAACGGCAGCGCACTTGTCATTGCCTCTTACATCTGAGTTCCGTACTTCAACAGGGATGATTGGCGAGTTTTATGTTTGTGGTATTATGCATTACGCCAAATCAAGAAACATTGCTTACTTCATAGCGCCTGATATACAGGCTTATTTGCCCCTCCATTTCCATAACAGTTCCATCAATTCAAAGGTATTATTTAGTTTGGAACTATAACAAGCCCCTGCTGGGTTCTTCGGCACCAACAAAAAACCACAAGCCTATGGCATGTCGGGCTTTTGTTTAAAAAATAAACTAAACTGCAGATATGCCATAATCACCACATGTAAATCCCCTAACCCCGAAAGCACTCTTTTGGAGCAATAGTGAAATCCCTAAGCATAGAATGTCAGCTGCAGACCGCTAGCCAATCTCAGCCCAAGCTCTCAACTTCAACCACCTTCCAAAATACCCGATAAACAAGTTATCAGATCCTCTACACCGCTGCATAAACTTTACTTCTAAATTTTTTAAAGGGAACAAAATTTTATTTGAGTTCAAATACAGCATTAGCTTTACTTCTACAGAAGGTGGCTATATTCCGGTGATATCCATCCTATAATAGAATCCACTACAATGTTTAGAACACCAAACCCATGCCGCTGCCATAGCAATGAGAAAATCCCACCCAAGCATTTTACAAAAAGTTATACGTTTTCCTGAGATATAAGATGTCCATTTCACGTGACCCAAGCCATCCCGCAACCTCTCTCCCAATATGAAACAAGTGCAGACAATTTCTCCAAAATGAGCAGATGTACAACTTATAAACTCCAAATAGAA